>CP137680.1:23382670-23600170 GCA_037976565.1 Mesocentrotus franciscanus | reverse complement strand
ATTAAAGCATAAGCATATTGATTAGACATTGAAGCTTTTAAATCTGTATTGTTTGTCATTTAACAAGTTAAAGGGGGAGGCAAAAAATGAATGGATGAGATTGTATGCTGGTAATTATGAAATGATGATAAATAAAAGGACAATGATGTGATTCAATGATGGTGTGTATGTTTGATGGTGAGTATTGAAATATCCTAGCAATACTTTTTCTTATAAGTTACCGGTAGTGTTTATTTATTAATTTTTGTACTTTATTTATTTATTTGTTGAGGGGGAGGGTTCATGAAAGAACAAAACGATCACTTTGAAAGGGGTGGAAAGCAAAGTGTTGTGATGGGAGTGTCGTTGTATGTTAATGAGAGAGAGAGTATATGAATGGAATAACGGCACATAGTTGTAAGCAGATATGGTAAGAAAAATATAGAAAAGGGAGCACACAACAGAATGGAAAGGGGGCACTTTTGAGAGTGAGAAGAAAACAGTAACAAGAGGAATTTTAAAACAAAGTAAAACAGTAAAATTGCCATTAATTTTGAACAGAATTCTCCATTTAGCAATGCATGATCAAATTGTAGTTAGTCAAAACACCTGTTCAGCCAATGAATGCTTAACATAGCATATCAATAATCGAATGAATAAGAATAAAATTAATCTTAAAACTGAAATGGATCACACTCTAACTTAAAATCGATTTTTAGCCGCATTTGTAGTTCGCCAGCCTAAAAGTCACAAAATTTGAACTGTTTTGTGGACAGTGATTCCATCAGTAATTCCCGACAATCGAGACAAGCCCAATGTTGTAAGTTATATAAAGCTATTATTTCTATAAATCAATCGTTAGTTGATTGTATGAGGCCAAAGATGGCACAAGACATAAATCTAGTTTCTGTAATTTTAAGATAAAAAGTATGTTAAAGGTGTCATTTATGCATGTAGCACCACATATAGACAAACGTAGGATAACGTGTGTGAATGCACAGTTTGTGCATATATCAGTTTGTGTTACGGACAATTTAGATTTGTGTGTAATGAGTGATGATAATTGACATGAAACAAGAGTATGAAGTGTTTTCCTTGGTTATAAAGAATGTCAAAGGTGTACAAGCAAATAGGAATTTTAGTTCAGGAACCAAGTAAAGAGTGTAAGATAGAGGCAGGAAATAAGGCTGATCGAGGGTTTACATGTATATGTGTATGACGTTAACCTACAAGATAGAGAGGTATGAATTATAAGATTTGTATTTGTAAACAAAGGTAGAATTTGGGACAGCTCGTGAGAATGAGACAAATGAGGCAGTGATACAGTTTGTGTTTGCACAGGTGAGCTTCACTCACAAAGTCGATTCTAGAAGGTTTTATTTACTCAGTTATGCATATTAAGGTCATTTATGGCAAGCTAGTTGTGCAATAGAATAGATATTTGTTTATTCATGCAAATTCAGGAATGTAAATTTGTACACATGCTTATGATTGTTTGTTTTATTGATATTACAGATGAACTGCATCTTATGCAACGTATCCTAACTTGGCTGTCATCGTCATTTCTTTAAGCCTACTGTTGGGGTCACTTTAGCAGATTTAACGTCACAACTGATATGGATCACACTCTAACTTAAAAGCGATTATATTACATGAAACAGCTTAAAATCGATCGGATCAAATTTTAGATTGATTTTAGCGTTTAGTGAAACACCCCCCAGGGCACATTTATACATACATGTATATTAATAGTCCAGAGCTGCCAACCTCCAGAACAGAAAATCAGTAATCAAAAGGCTCAAAATCAGTAATTTGGGGAATAAATCAGTAATTTCCTATGCGGCGCTATGAATCTACAAAAAACAGCACGCCAACACTGCGCGGACGCATGCGCGCATGATTATCTGAAATTTTTGGTGATTTTACTCACACAAAGTTGCTAAATAATGATTTTCAGGTCATCACAACTCATCAGTTTTCCATGAAAAATTGGCTTCTATTAAGAGAATACTTGATACTTTTCTGTCTTTCTCAGCGAGTGTTGGATGGCCAGCATACTGCACAGCACTCGCTAGTATAAATCATATTTAAAAAAAAAAAAAAAAAAAAATCGTGAAAATTACGGGAAATCCGTACTAGTTGGCAGCTCTGATAGTCCCATCAAATCTCCTTTGCAGATAATAACGAGGGAAAAAATTTACTCTGGCCAATACTAGTACAATAGTGACCCAAATGGTCATTTTGGCCCAAAAGTGGACAAAATGACTCATAACGTTGTGAGGAGGGAATTGGACAGATTTGCGCTTGTGTGACCGTAAGGGAAACCGTCTGCGTATGAGGAAAGTTGACAAATGTCAGTTTTATTAAAGAATTCACACTACAAGACGGGTATTTCTGTCTCGCGCGAACTAGGGTTTGGGAAAACTATTCGATATCAGAACTAGGATGTTTGGGAAAAAATATAAATATTCATTAATTCAAATCAAGATGGCTGCACAGCAAATCATGTTGAGGACAAGACTTTTCTCGGATGAATCATTAATTTAGGATCTAAGGCCATTTAAAAAAAAAAAAAATCATGTTTAGCGTCCCGCCTGCTTCCTTTTTGGGGGCAGCCTGCTTTTTTTTTCAATTTTTTTCCTTTTTTTTCTTTTTTTCTTTAAAAAAAAAAATGAAAAAGCATGAAAAACATACTGCTTAAATGATCTTTTCCTGAAGTTAAAAAAAAAAAAATGTAAATGCTGGCGGCCATCTTGAAAAATATCCGGACGCGCTGGCTGGACGTCAGGGAAACTGTACCGAGCGGCCATTTTGAAAAAAAGAAAAAAAAAGAAAAAAAAAGAAAAAAAGGGCCTCCTCCTTCCTATTTTTCAAAAAGGCAGGACGCTAAACATTTTAATGGCCTAAATGAGCAAGCTATCGTAAGTCAAATTAAATATTTCTGTGTTATATGTTATTTTTAATAAGATTCAATGCAATATTGCACTGCAGCCAAAGTGGATATATGAAGACGTAAACTCTAAAGAGTGGAAAAACTCGTTGCATATCTCATTCATCTCGGTCTGGCCGAACCGTACCATTCCTTCCACACAGTACCCCATAGGACGTACTTCAGTCTATGTACTATAGAGGCGGTCAGAGCCAGGGGCCCGTTTCTCAAAACCAACGACAAGACAGTCATAACTTTATCCGCCAACTACGGAGATGTCTCTGATCTTCCTAAACCATTTCACGAAGAGCTTACTAGCTAGAAATCTCGTGAAATTGATACTATCGGCGAGAAGAAGAGCCAAGACATAGCCTTAGTCGCAATTCCACCGGATTAAAAAAAAGTAATTTTTAGGAAAACTGCAATTATTTAAATAAATTAGGCCTAAAACAGATTGAAAATGGTACCAGGGAATATGAGATGCAATATACAGTACTTCAAAATTTGAGTAGATTATACCATAGAAGTACTTGTAAAATATAATTGTGAGTATTTCATTTCATGACCGGTGAATCAGTTTTGCTTTTGAAATGGGTACCCCCCGGATATTTTCATTTGATAGTTTATGAAAATACACCCTTATATTATTCTTAGTAAAAATATGATGTTATGAACATTTTGTCCAATGTTTTAGGCATCAGCACAATATTTAAATAACAAAATTTCAAAATTCCAAATGTTAAAACACATGTTTTAAACTATTCAGTTTACACATTTGAAGATTGTGGATTATGATAAGATTATGGGTCTGAAAACTAGAGAATAGACTTCTGACTATGGCTTGCCTGCCGTGGCAGATTACCCATCCATTCGAGGATTTTACAATGTGGAAATAAATGCGTATAATCAGTTTAGTTAAGTGGAAAAAGCCTTAGATATAAACATGGCATATTTTCATAAGACTTTCAAATATAAAAAATGATAAAAAGTGAATGTGTAGAAAGATCATAGCTGGAGGATTTCTTGTCCTTTTTGCCAGCCATAGTCTACCCAATAAATGACATGTGATGGCGCTGCCCATCGACTAAAAAGTTATGACAGAGATATGACTTCCTGAGTAACAGGACCCAAAAGGTTGTACTGGAAGGATCCACCTCCAACACCAGCCAAGTAACATCTGGCGTCCCGAAAGGCAGTGTTATCGGCCCAATGCTGTTTCTCCTCTTCATCAACGATCTGCCAGAGTACCTCTCCCCAAACTCTACAGCCAGACTCTCGCTGATGATTGTATGCTATACAGCAACATCAAGACAGAGGAAGATGCCCTACTTTTCCAAGAGGATCTCGACTCGCTCCAACGATGGGAGCGTGATTGGCTGATGGAATTCAACCCACAGAAATGTCAGGTTCTCCATGTCACCAATAAACGCAAACCCATCATCAAATCCTACTCCATCCACGGACAGACCCTAGATGACAAAAATACAGCGAAGTATCTAGGTGTCGAGTTGCAGAAGAACCTCAGCTGGAACCAACACATCAACACTGTCACCAAAAGGCCAACTCCACCCGTGCCTTTCTTCAAAGGAATATCCGACCATGCCCCAGAAAGGTAAAAGTGCTGTGCTACAACACTCTCCTTCAACCAATCATGGAGTATGCCAGCATCATATGGGACCCTCACACGCAAGCAAACATCAAGAAGCTTGAAATGGTTAACGACGATATGTCCGCTTCATCTTCAATGACCACCGCAGGACAAGCAGCGTAGCAGCAATGCTGAACCAGCTCAAGTGGCCATCATTACAAGAATGCAGGGCGCAGGCTAAGGTGGTGATGGTCTATCACATCACCAACTCGATGATAGACATCCCACACACTTCCCTCATTCCATCTACATCCCTGCTCAGAGGGCATTCCAAGAAGATAGTAGTTCCTTTTGCCCGAACGCTGGTCTACCAGAGGAGCTTCTTCCGGATGCTATAAGACTCTGGAACTGCCTCCTCAGAACACCGTCAATTGTACCTCTGCTATTAACACCTTCAAGCTAGAGGTACAAAAGACCCAGCTCCGCTAAACGGTAGTTGTTTTTACTCGCACTCAGTTAACTGTACCCCTTATCAGACATTGTACACACATCTGCACTGCACCTTAACAGTATGACAATACACCTGACGGTGGCCTGTACTGCTACTGAAGAAGAAGAAGAAGAAGAAGAAGAAAGCTCACTAACGCTGATTTAGTTAAGAAGTTAGACTTATGACGGTTTCGAGAGAAACCAGCGACAAGACAGTCATAACTTTATCTGCCAACTACGGAGATGTCTCTGATCTTCCTAAACCATTTCACAAAGAGCTTACTAGCTAGACATCTCGTGAAATCGATACTGTCGGCGAGAAGAGGAGCCAAGACATAGCCTTAGTCGCAATTCCACCGGATAAAAAAAAAGTAATTTTAGGAAAACTGCAAATTTTTAAAATAAATTAGGACTAAAAAAGATAGAAACTGGTACCAGGAAATAAGAGATGCAATTACATTCAAAATTCGAGTAGATTATACCGTAGAATTACTTGTAAATTATAATTGTGAGTATTTCATTTCATAACTGGTGAATCAGTTTTGTTTTTGAAATGGGTACCCCCCGGATATTTTCGGTCTAGTAATTATGTCTAGACTCTAATCACTAATGTCAATGACATCTGGCTTATGCAGGTCAATTTGATGATAAGTCAAGTGTGACGAATAACAATTTTTTGAGGCTCTAGCCTTCTAGATCTAGGAGTCGACACAATGATAACGTCAGAAAATACAGGATCACCCATCATTCATGCCAGCACACTGCACGGGGACGCTACCCATCATTCTGTTCATGCCGCTTTTCATTTCATTTCATTTCATGCCCGGCATAGCACATGCACACGGTCTTATTCGTGCATGCATGTCGAGCTTACAAGTTACAGCCACAAACTCGGTAGCTCGATCACACAACAATCATATGTAAGTTGTAACACTGACTCAGTCTCGATCACATTAATCATGTTCTACAAAATGCAATGAAATTATCAATAATACTTACGAACTTAGGTTAACTTCCTGCTTAATCTTTCCTTTCTTCGATTTCCCCATTTTAAAAGTAAAGCATCAGAATATTAGAATAGTGAACAGCTGGAGGAATTACTATTGCAAAGTACACTGCACTAGGCCTATAGTGATCTACACATGCATTAGAAATTGCAACATAATATGCTAGTAGTAAGTACGGAGCGCACATGACGTTCGCGCGCGCCGGGCGAAGGCGGCGCGCTACCTACTAGTATATAGAGGATCCAACACAGAACTGAAAATACGTTATATGTTCAGGCTAGGCGCGAGCCGAGCCTTAGTAGCTAGCATCAGCTTGTAAGTTGTGTCAAGCTAGCCTACAATAAACCAGCCCACAACAAGCCAGCTCTAGCCAACACACATTCAATCGGATACACGGTTAGCTTTTTTGTTTTGTAATATTCTTTATTGTATTCATTCAAAATGATTCAATACAAATGTCATGTTCAAAATGCATAATTTGCGCACTGAGCGCACCCCTCCGGTCCTCATCATTAATTCTCTTGTCAATGAACAGATGTTCCCATTTTTTATAATGGAGTGTCAATGTATACTGCGTTCAGAAGCAGTCTTTCTTTCTTCTTGTTCGCTTTTACATAATTTTTCTTTTATTTCCTCAATGCTTGGAGGCTTTTTTTCTCCCTACTTCAAAATAACAGATATTTGATTAATAAAACAACGTGATTAATAATATTTACCTATCTTTATCATTCGATCATCCAACCCCATGTGAACTTCCTTCCAGCTCATATCTTTAATAGGAAGATCCATAATATCACTACAGCGTTGTGACATGGACTAAAACAATACTCGCTCAGTCATCTGCTTCAAATGCTTCATGCTGGTTAAAGGATCAAGACCCATGCAGGTTGAAATTTGGGGAAATGATTGCTAGAAAATGGTAGATTCGGGAGTATATTGTTCCTGGAACCTATGGTGGGATAGTGGGAGGCTTCACCACATGGTGGTTAAAGTGGCACCAGATAGAGGTCCAGTTTTACTGGCCCCACTTCTTTAAATTTTCACGTTATCTCAATCTGGAAAAGGAAGAAGGTAGAAACGTTGGAAAATGCCTGATTGCTGGAAAACTGGAACACGTTTGACGGGATAGTGGAAGCTCTCTCATTCAACCCATGGTGATTAAAGTGGCACCAGAGGTCCAGTTTTACATGCAAGTCCCACTTTTTGAAATTTTCACTTCATTTCAATCTGGAAGTGGACAAAAAGTAGAATTTTTCAAGGAGAAATGATTGATGGAAAACGGCAGATTGTTCCTGCAAAACCTTTGGTGAGATAGCCCCACATTTTGAAATGTTCACTTGATCTGAATCTGGAATAGGAAAAAGGTAGAAACTTCGGGAAATGATTGCTGGAAAACAGCAGATTGTTCCTAGAAAACTTTTGGTGGGATAGCGGAAGGATATACCCCCCATAAATTCATGATGGTAAAAGTGGGACCAGAGCTCTGGCCCGAATACTATTATAATAGCCCCACTTTTTGAATTTTTAAAAACTTTATCTCATTCTAGAAGAGAAAAAATTGTTAGGGTGCTGAATTGCTGATTAGTAGAAACCCATTTTTATTTGAAAACTGAAAACGCTGATTGCTTAATTTGTCCCCGTATATACTGTCCAACTCATTTCCCGATAGGCCTATATACATGTCACAAAGTGAGGAACGAAGATTTGTATCAAATGTCAGATATCTTGAAGAGTTTTTATTAAATATTAGTCTCCCACAAAACATTGGTGACAAAGGATACGTAGCAGAAGCGGAAATCTCATTTTCATATTTCATTAAAATTTTCAATCATCATAAAGATATAATTATTCAACATACAAACGGTGTAAATACAAAAAATATAAAACACAAAGTAAAAACAACGACTATGTCCTATTTCGTATAAACTTAGTATAAAAAACTCTTAATTGATATAAACTTCTTTATTAAAAAATTAAAAAAACATCGTTACATGAATGTAGCAACGGCAAGACGCATATTATGTATTTGTTACTACACACCTCGTCTGTATTGCAACTACTTATACATGTTGTAAATTCGATTTGATAGAGTAACATAAAACATATTGTATTAATTCTATAAATAATTAAGTATGCACGCATGCCTATACCAGCCTATGGCAATACGAGCAACCCTATGAAGAAAATGTTCTCCTTTGCCAAATCAGCTACTAAGAAAATGGACTGCAATTGATTGTCTGATGAACAAGCCTTTATTACCAAGATAATTATTTTATAGGGCACCTTTGACACCAGCACCAGCCTAGATAGATAGCTTGCAGCATATAATTTTACAAGTGCGGTCTCGCGGGCCTTCGGTCTCGCGGGCCTTCGGTCTCGCGGAACCTTTTCCTTATTCAGTCCGTCTCGGACATTCAGTCAAGTGGTCAGACACTACTTCTACTATCCCCACTTTTTGAAATGTTCACTGGATCTGAATAGGGAATAGGGTCCGCTCGCTATCCATAAGGACCGCTATTCGTGAGTACCGCTATTCATATTATGAGGAGAGGGATCGCTATTCATAATACAAAATCGGGGTCGTTATTCATAGGTGTCCTTATTCGTAATACGAGAAGAGGGTCGCTATTCATAATACGAGAAGTATTATACGTATATATATATATATCGGTATTATGAATAGCGACCCCGATTTCGTATTATGAATAGCGGTCCTCACGAGTATTGACCCTCAATGTGAATTATGAACAGCGCGCCTTCATCATGTTTATGAATAGCTTATGAATAGGGGGAAAAGAGGAAGATCGGGGGGGGGGGTCGAAAGGACCTTGCCTCCCCCATCAAAACAAATAAGAGAGAAGGAAGGAAAGGGAAAGAAAAAGAGGAGATAAAGGGAAGGAAAAAAAAAGAGGAAGAAGAAAAGAAAAGAAGGGGGATATCAGTTGCAATTTTCCCGCCAACAAATTGTGGATCGGGGGCCAAAGGCCCTTGCCTCCCCCAAAAAAAAAAAGAGAGAAGGAAGGGAAAGGGAAAGGGAAAGAGGAGAGATAAAAGGGAACAAAAAAGAGGAAGAAGAAAAGAAAAGGGTTAAAAAGGGGGAGATCAGTTGCGACTAATCCCGCCAACAACGTGTGGATCGGGGGGGGGGCGAAAGGCCCTTGCCTCCCCCTCCCGCAAACCTAAAAGAGAGAGAAGAGAAAGGGAAAGAAAAAAAAGAAGAAGAATGGTGGATTCTACCTAGGGCCCTAAGGCGGGCCCCTTGATGCTCATCTGACGGTAATTTAATGCCTAAAACCCCGGACCCAACACCAATTAGTGTCCTGCCAGTGTCACAAATAAGGTATGAAAATTATGCTCATCTGACCGTGATTAAATGCCTAAAACCCCTGAGCTTCTGGGGGCTCTGCCTCCTGGATTCCACCTAGGGCCCTAAAGCGGGCCCCTGGGTGCTCATCTGACCGTAATTAAACGCATAAAACCCCTGAGTTTCAGGGGGCTCAGCCCCTAGACCCCACGCCAATAATATTAGTGACCTGCCAGTGTCATGAATAAGGTATCAAAAATAACATGCTCATCTGACCGTAATTAAATGCCCATACCCCCTGAGCTCCCGGGGGCTCCGCCCCTTAACCCCCGCCGGGGCTTTGCCCCTAGACCCCACGCCAATTTACGCTTCGCTCTACCTGATCGTAAATACTTTAGCCTCCCCCCACCCACTTTGAAAAACGTTCAGCGGGGCCTGCTTGTAAGAGTGGGGTGACCCTCAAACGTTTTTTTGCTCATTACGCCACTGCTGGTCACCATTACGTACCAATATTTGGCTCGCATAATTTCAAATTTGGGCCCCCCTAAGAAATCCTGGATCCGCGCCTGAATAGCGGTCCTTAGGAATAATGCCTTTATGAATATTGACCCCTTTCCGTTTTATGAATAACGGTTCTCCACGTATAGGAAGTTCCACATTATGAATAGCGGTCCTTACGAATAGTGAGGTTACCACGTGGGAGGATGCCCCCTCACTCACCCCTTGGTGGTTAAAGTGGGAATAGCAACCATTTCCTAAAAACGGTTACCTTTTTCCTCGTCAAGATAGAGACAATGTGAAAATTTCAAAGAATGGGGCTAATAAAACCGGACCTCTGGTCCCACTTTAACCGCCATATAGATTGGGTAAATGAGGGGGTATCCTCCCACTATCCCACGAAAGATTTTCAAAGAACAATCTGCCGTTTTCCATCAATCATTTTCCAAAGTTTCTAAATTTTTCCAGTTCTCGATTGAGATAAAGTGAGAATTTCAAGAAATGAGGGCTAGTAAAACTAGACCTCTGGTCCCACTGTCATCACCATAGCGTCACTGAGGGGCATCCGTCTATTATTCCACCTGTTTTATTTACCGGAACAATCTGCCAATTTCCAGCAATCATTTTCAAATTTATACCTTTTCCACTTCCAGATTGAAATAAAGTGAAATTTCAAAAAGTGGGGCTATAGTAAAACTGAAAATGTGGTCCCACTTTAACCATCATTTCGATAATGAAGGGGCATCCTTCCACTAACCCACCAACAGGGGCGGCGGAGCCTCTTTTAAAGTGGGGGGGGGGCACCTACAAAGGGAAACTTCACTGAGCGAACGTGTGCAATTTTTAGACCTTTGAATATAATATATTGTCATGATTGTGATTACATTATCAGGGATGATATCTAATCAATATTTATTTCTCTCTTTATATAATCCTATACTGCTGAAGCCTCATATTTTGCAGTAGGGTCACTAATAGGGTGTGATGGTCTGAATATAACTTTGCGAGCGAGCAAAATTTTTAAAGATTTGTGAGGTCGCAGTGCGAAAATTTACATGGTATAAAGAAAATAAAAAAACACACATCCTAGTGATAAGTTTTAAGCCCAATCTGATAATGAAAGACTGAAAAGATCTTTTATAAATAACATAATTATATCAACTGTAAATGCGAGTGAGCGTAGCGAGTGAGCTTTGGGGATTTTATAGAAAAGGGGGCTCTAAGTCGCTTTAAAATAGGGGCGCATGTTATGGAGAAAGTACTATGGGGCACGTATCAGAAGTGAAAGGACATCATGCACTTGTTAGAAAAGAAAAGGTGTACGTGTGAAAGTAAAAAAGGGCAATTGTCAGAGGTGAAAATGGGGCACTTCCTGCACCTGAAAAGGGACACTTACCAGAAATGAAAAAAGCCACTTGTGGAACGGAAAAGACGCGTCTGTCGAAAAAAGGGGTACCTACTATATATTTTAATAGGGGCATTTATCAGAGGTTAAAGGGGGAATTTATGTAAAGGGGAAGGGGCTTATGTACAAAAAGGAAAGGGACATTTATCCAAATTAATGAAAGGGGCACTTATTAGAGATGAACACAGGCATTTAAAAGAAAGGGAAGGGGTTCTTATCAAAAAGGCAAAGGGGAACTTATCAGAAGGAAAAGGGGAACTTATTAGAAAGGAAAAGGTGCATGTGTAGCCCCTGTTTGGTGCAACATTGATATTTTATATATATATATATTATTATACGCATATTCACATGTATGGAATATTACGTGAGTCCATGAATTATATAACTTTATGCTTTTTCACCCTAGTGAACATTTCACATGCTTGATATACAGTGCAGTGATACATGTATATATATATATATGCCCATATTCTATGCATACAATGTGTGCCTTGTATGGGGTATACCATGCAACTTCCAAGTTTGCTTTAATACTTTGTTTGTTTACTTTCTCTGGAATCAGGGGAGAACAATGCTGTCCCCCTAAACATGATGGTCAAGCTATAGACAAAGGAAAATGACCATGGTTGGGCCATTCCATTATCTTAGCCTAAGGGTGTTATGGCCTATGAATTAATGTTCATACTATATTAATTATGATTGTTTATCTTTCTCCAGTTGGGAAAGTTATTTATGTGATTATATAATGTTTCATCTCTATCAATGCTGTGTGATTTAATTGTTAAATGCTTATCCTGAACATATATTAATGAGAGCACTTAAGCTTTTTACCTCTTTAGTTGGGAGATGGCATAACCCATCTCAAAGTCAGCCATCTCCTCCTCCTCATCAGCCTCTTTTGTCTCCACCCTCCATTGAGACAACATCACATTAATTGTCGCTGACAATATTTAATATTTCTTCTGTTCAGGTAAGCACATTATAACACTTTTTGAATATCTTACTCAATGGTAATCAACTGTTTAGCACTATGTATTTCTCAAGAGTGGATGATTATGCAGTTGTGAGATTTAAACGGATTTTGTGTGAAGTTTTGTAGAGATGAGGAATTGTGTTACCCAATGCTATTGAATCATTCGTTGAACTTGTAAACTTATTACAGTTATCTCTGATGATTACTAATTAATGAAAATATATAATGACAGTACTATCGTCATCATATATGTTGCATGTTATTCTGTAAATATTTACTAACTATTTTAGTTTCGATGTATTGACATGAGGATTTATAATTTAGATAATAATAGTAAAGATATTTAGTATTATTCACTTTCGCTCTTTTGTCTCCACCCTCCATTGAGACAACATCACATTAATTGTCGCTGACAATATTTAATATTTCTTCTGTTCAGGAGACAACGTCGTATACTTCAATTACAATGAAGGCCGTCGCCTCAGCACCTCCACTTGGAAACCCTTAACCCTCATGTCCAAATGTTGTAATATAGGATATAAATGTAGAAGTTAATTATTAATAAGTTATGACCTTGTAGGGTTAGTCTTGATTGTAGTTGTTTAGTTCAGTTAAATGTTATTGTTTTGTTAAAGTTAATATTGTGTAAATAAGTTCTAACTAATAAAGGGAAAAGACATCCCTATATATATACTCACATATACAATGATTGATAGTCTAGATTTTCAGACTCTTGTGTGTAGTGATGGAATGAGCGTGATTGCTTTGCTTGTGTAACTGTATATGCTGTGATATGTTTTATGTGTTTGTGGTATGATTGAATTGTTTGTATATGTGATGTACTTGGTGTGTGTAATGTTTGTGTGAATGCTTATCTTGTGGAACCGACGGAAAAAGGGTGAACCATTAATTTGCATGGGTTCTAAAGAAAGAGAAGTTCCTTTTATATGCAATCATTGATTAGACTTCCGCTGCTATGAATGATATGTTTTGATATTTAAATGATCCTCACCCCACCCCAAAACGTCGGTGCTACAATTGGTAGCAGAGCGAGGTTTATGTTTTATAGTATATTTTCTATTTTTTATTGTTTTTCACTTTTGGTTGGTTCAATTTTTGTTTTTAGTTTCGTAACATGTTCTTGCCTGATCGTATGACATACAACTTTAATATTTACTTTAATAGTGACATATTAAATGACTTAGCAACCTAACGTAATGACTTGACCTTGACCCCTTGCTTTGACTGATAGACTGGTATGATAATAGTAAACTGGTACTTGTATGGTATTTGGGTTTACTATATTGTTTGATGCAACTGGCTATAAGGCTATCTAAGGTAGAGTAGTCTCAATTGCCAGGTTATTGGTTTGTTTGTTTTTGTTTTCTTTGCTAGTACATATGGTATTACTTTGATCATTTGTTGGAAATTTGGTTTATAACTTTATATTGTTCGTATCGTTATTTTGCTTTCTATTTGGTATAGGATTTGATTTATTTGTATCATGTCTTCCAATGACAACCCTCCCCTTGTCCTTGATGAGGATAAACTATCTCCTGGTGCTGACCCTGACACCTTGAGTAAGTTTTTGGTAGAGTCTGGACTTAGCCTTTCCCAACTCGAAAAATTGGTGAAAGGGTGTTCAATAGATAACCCTCCCCCTGTCCACACCCCTACGCCCCTGCCCCTACTCCTTGCTCCCTTCCCCGCCACCTGCCCCTAGTCATGGCGTAGTTAATGCTCCACGTCTCCCCGTCTTGGCCTCTTCTCAGGAAAAGAGCCATTAAAACAAGGCGAGGTAGACTGGGAGACATTTAAGGATGTCGCTATTGAGGTTGCGTCAATGGCTTCAGTTGACGAGCAAACAAAAAGGCGCGAGATCGTCACTAGGCTTTGCGGACCTGCTAAAGACTTTGCTAGGCAAGTTTCCCAAGCTCCACTGCCCATGGACTTGTATCTTTTCTGGACAATGTGTATGGCGCAGTAGAGAACAAGTCCCTTCTCTTAGCCGAGTTCATGTGCATGTGCCAGGACAAAGGAGAAAAGCCCTCAGACTTCTTAAAGAGGATACAGTTGAAAATAAACAAGTTGGTGGAGATAGGAGAGTTTGTACTAGACTCGGCAGACCAGAAACTTTTGGATAGGTTTAGGATGGGATGCCAGGATGAGTACATCCTCTCCGTGACAAACCTCCACCAACAAATTGTTGCGCCCCCTTTTTATAGACTAATAAGCCTGATTCGAGAGGCCGAAGCCACTCGCGATGCGAAGTACACACAAAAGCGCACCGTCAAAAGTTACCCCAGCAGCTTGGCGCGCCCAACCCATACCTCCCCTACCCATCCCCATCCCCACCACCACCACCACCACCACCACCTCCTACCCCAGTGATGTACCAAGGGAACCCCTAACCACCAAAAGAAGAACAGGCCCCTCAGAATAGGCAAGGCCCCTTAAGACACAATCAAACTCGGCCAATAGGAGTTGCCCAGTTAGGGTTCTTGTTTGTTATAATTGTGGCGAATTCAACCACTTTGAAAGGGAATGCAAAACCGCCCCAATGAGGAGTTAAAGAAAAAGAATTTGGCCCGCAGGAAAGACATTCTTGCAGCCTGGGAGGCCATGACAGTAGAGAGTGGCCCTCCTTCCCCAATCCCCACTTACCCCTCTCAAACTCTCAATCACCCAAACATGTAGGGACCTCCGTTAGTGGGCGGACGAGAGGCCGAAATAAAAAGCGCCCTAAGGTAGTGCCCCAACAACAGCATAATTCTCCGTCTAATTTAGGAGTAGAAATTCCCTGGGTTGGTAGGAGAGTCTTGTGAGACTAATTGTACACTTGGTAATGATAATGTTCAAACTACCTGTCTAATAGATAGTGGCAGTGTAGTCACCACAATCCAGAAACATTTTTATGACTCCCACTTGAGTAGTGCATATCCATTACAGCACCTGAGTAATTCGTCACTGCGTATTGAAGGTGCGAATGGACAGTCAGTGTTGTATGAAGGGTACATATCCATCCCCATTTCCCTCCCTGAAGAGATTGTAGGTATAGGCTCCCCGGTAAACGTTTTAGCGATAATCGTTACTTGTCGCGTCTCTTGCCCCTCCCCAGTCATTGTAGGAACCAATGTTTTTCGTAGCCTTGCAATTGCCTGCAGGGCACATTTAGGCCCCAAATTTCTATCAGTACTTGACATCCCCACCTCAATATATGCCTGCTATCAGAAGGCTGCATATGAGGAGAGGATGGGAGATCCTACCACAGGAAAAGTAGGACAAGTTCGTTGTCGACTGCGACGACCCTCACAATCGAGCCTGACCAGGCTTTACAGGTAGTTGGAACCCTGTACAGCTCCCTGCCCCCTGGTAAGCACAATGTTCTGGTGCAAGAGGTGGAGAATCCTCATCGAAACCAAGACATTCATGTTGTAAATGCTATCCAGGAAGTGTTTGGCAGGAGAGCCAAAGTGAAGGTGAGTATCAGTAACAACACAAATGTCCCCATTACTGTCCACAATAGACAAGTAATAGCAGAGGCATTTACCTACATGTGGGATAGACCTCTTGCTCAAGTATGCGCTAACGTGACTGGATTAATGACTAAAGACCATGACTTTGACTCTGTAGGACTGACTGTACCATGTTACTTTACCTCCTCCCCAGAAAGTAGATGACGATGACGACTCGTTAGGTAACTACGACATTGCTAGCGACACTTCCCAAGTCATTGCTGACTCATTGACGAAACAACTAGATCAAATTGACGGGCTATTTGCCAAGGACGATAATGACTACGGCTGTGCTAAGGGCGTGGAGCACGTAATAAAGCTGACTGACAAGACCCCGTGGAATGCTCGTGCACGCCCTATTCCTCAAAACATGTACGAAGAAGCTAGACAGCTTTTTCAGGGCCTCCTGGATGCAGAGTTGATAAAGCCCTCTACCAGTGCATATAGTTCACCCGTATGCTTGGTGCGCAAGAAATCTGGGAAACTAAGGATGACGGTAGATTACCGTCAACCAAACCGCCGGGTTATCCCAGACGCGTACAGCATACCAAAGGTAGAGGATTTATTCAACTCACTCCACGGGTCCAAGTTCTTCACGGTTGTGGATCTGAAAGGTGCATTCTTTCAGATTCCACTCCGTGAGGAAGATAGACAATACAGTGCTTTCAATACCCCATTTGGGTTATATGAATTCACTCGTATGCCACAAGGCCTGAAGTCCAGCCCCGCCCAAATGCAAAGGGTTGTGGAAAGGTGCCTAGGGATTGCTCCTTGCGAGAAGCAATTGCCTACATAGATGACATTGTCATACACGCACCAACCATGCAAGGGTGCATTGAACGGACTCTCAAAGTTCTTACAAGGGTCCGAGACTTTGGCCTCAAACTTGAAAAGAAGAAATGCCACTTCCTTTACCAGACAGTTTCACATCTCGGGCATGAGATAAGCGGTAAAGGGATTCGACCATGCCCATCAAAGATTGAGGATGTTCTGGAATGGCAACGACCAAACAATGTCCAGCAGCTCAGACAGTGGTTAGGATTTTGCGGTTATTACCGCAGGTTTTGCAAAGACTTTAGCAAGATATGCCGACCACTGAATGATCTGCTGGTAGGTTTGTCGATGCCTAGGAGATCATCCAGCACACCAGCTGACCGCTCCAAGGTAAGGAGAGCCCAGCTTGAGCCATTTCGGGAAAAGTGGACCGAGAGGTGTGAGGATGCTTTCCTGGCACTGAAAAGGTTGCTAACAACTGCACCAGTCCTAGGCTTTGCCGATCTGTCAAAACCTTTTGAGCTGCATTGCGATGCTTCTGGGTTTGGTCTTGGGGCTGTTCTCTACCAGGAGCAGGATGACATGAAGCGGGTAATTAATTACGCTTCACGTGGTCTCAGCCAGACTGAACGGAATTACTGCGCTTGGAAACGTGAGTTTTTATGTCTCAAGTGGGCAGTTACTGAAAAGTTTGCTGACTACCTCTATGGTGAGAAATTCATTGTCATAACTGACAATAATCCCTAACCTATGTCATGACCAATGCCAAGCTTGACGCTACTGGCCAGAGGTGGGTAGCAAACTTGTCTGTGTTTGACTTTGAAATTAGGTACTGCCCAGGTAAGAACTTAAATGATGCCGACTCTCTCAGCAGAAGGCCGGGCTTAGTACCGGACGACAACCAGATCCAGGAAGAGGTAAGTACCCAAGTAGAGTTTCTAAAATCTAGGGTCCAGCAGATGGATACCGCTGAAGTATCAGCATTATTCCAAGGGTATGTCCAACAGCCAGCCAACGAGACAGGTAAGATACAAGGTAAGCATACCCCTAAATACCCCTCCCAGTCCCCACCAGTTGTAATTGCAACAAGCCTTGCAATGCAACCCTCGTCCATACCAGACCCTTACACAAATAGTCTACAAGGTAACACCTCCCTCCCAGGTCTTAGTGACACTGATTGGCACCAACTCCAGATGGATGACCCAGACATTGGTAAGGTAAGGACATTCATTGAATCAGGTTCCCACCCATCCCCTAAAGATAGGAAAGAAGCTTCCACACACCTTCGCGTGCTGTTCCGGGAAATGAAAAGGTTTGTTCTACAAAAGGGTGTCTTATACCGTCAAACTAAAGACCCCTTGTCTGGTGAGGTAAGGCTCCAATTAGTAATCCCGCATGGCTTCATTGGCCAAGCTATGCGTGGAATCCATGATGACTGTGGCCATTTGGGCTTTGATAAGTGTGCCTCTCTTGCAAAAACACGGTTCTACTTTCCGTTTATGGCGTCAACCATTAAGAAATGGATTGACCAGTGCGACAGGTGCATAAAGCGGAAAAGGAAACAGGAGCGGGAAGAAATGGGCACCATCGTGACTACTCAGCCATTGGAACTTCTATGCTTGGATTTTCTAAGCATAGAACCCGACAATGGAGGGGTAGAAAATGTTCTAGTCATGACAGACCACTTTAGTAAGTACTCTGTAGCAGTCCCAACCAAAGACCAGCGTAGTTCCACAGTGGCGAAAGCCCTGTGGGAGAACTTTATTGTTCACTATGGCTGGCCAGCCAAGATCTTAACCGACCAAGCACAGGACTTTAATTCTAAGTTGATTAAGGGATTATGTAGCATGGCCGGAGTAGAGAAAGTCCGCACTACCCCATACCATCCCCAATCTAACCCCGTAGAACGGTTTAACCGTGTCCTGCTAGACATGTTAGGATGTCTTTCCGATAAGGGTAAGTCCGAATGGAGAAAACATGTCAGTCCCCTGGTACATGCTTACAATGTTTGTGAGCATGATACAACGCACTTTTCTCCATATTTCTTGATGTTCGGCAGGAATGCTCGCTTGCCCATTGATCTTGCCTTTGGCATTGACCCCAGTGGTCGTCGCAAAAGGACAAGACAACATATGTCAAAAATCTACGGGAACAGCTTAAGGAAGCGTACGATATAGCGTCAAGAAATATGGCGAACCGTAGTAGTGCAAACAAGAAACAATATGATCTTAAAGCTAAGGCCCCTGTTTTGGAGGTAGGTGACCGTGTTCTGGTGAAGAACGTGCACTTGCGCGGCAAGCACAAGCTAGCAAACAGGTGGGGTGACAACGTATATGTCATCTTACATAAGATAGGTGAATCCCTGTCTACCGCGTGCAGAAGGAAGGAAGCACGGATACCCCTAGAGTCCTCCATCGTAACCTCCTCCTCCCATATGACGGACCTGTCAATGACAGACCCAATGACCCTGATGTGCCAACCACCAAGCCGCCAGTTACTAGGCAAAGACAAGCGACCCCACGTAGTAGAAATACTGCTAACACAGTAATTAGTGAGGAAGAAGATGAAGACGACGATGAGGACATCTTTATCATACCAAATGAGTCTATCCCTATTGAACATACTCCAGACCCTAACCCCACACCTGACGAAAATGACATTGACATACCAGACCAAAGGACCGACTTGGCTGATGACATAAATCACCATGACGATAACCATGACGACAGGCATGAATATGTAAGAAATGTGGATGATATCACTCAAAATAATAATTTTGATAATCTTGATATTGCTGTCGAAGAGGATAATAATCAGACGGTTGCACAAAGCAACGCAGTTGATAATGGTGTGAATGTGGATGTTGAGGCGGATGTGCGTGATTCTAGTGATGGTGATCGTGCGGATGCCGGAGTCGATGAAAATGTAAAAGTAAGTAGAAAGTCTACCAGGAATAATAAAGGTATAGGACCTAGTAGGCTTACGTATGATCAACCTGGCAAACAAAATAATGTAGATTTTAAGTTGGCTCTCGCTCAACAAATGCGAGCGTTCTTGACTGATTTGTTGTAAATTATATCATACTTGTTCATGCTAAATGGCATAGTACAATAGATACTATTAATTTGGTATACTAAGATATGTTTGCTTTCTGTATTTAATAATTGTAGATTCCTTCTTAGCTTATACGTTATATTATGCTAATGTTAGGGCATGTCCTATAGGAATGAGGGTTCTCATATCTAAGTGGTAGGACGGAGGGATCTACCTGTGGCTGCCATCAGGTCTGCCAGATGCAGCTTATAGCCTGTCCCGGTCTGCAACGCTGGACAAGGAGCTATACAGCCACCAAAGATGATAGTGGGGGATGCAGTGATTATCGTTCTGCAGTTACTGAACTTTGATGCCGCATGTCGCGTATAAACAATGAAGCTGAGAGTACTTCTACGCGAAGCTGCAATTCACCCTGAAGTCATCGTAAACATACATGAAAGGATGAACATTGGGACAAGGAAAGTCTACAGTACTTCACCGTATTCATCCCAAGTTCACAGGATGCCGAGATGAATCTCTGCATCCGAACAGATTCTGACCGACATGGATTCGGCAGGACCATGAACTAGTTGGCGTCGCCATTATGATGCGTGAGTCAGGAAAACTCGGGACAGACCGTTGGACTCCATTGTATCAAATCGACCCACATGAAGACCACACAGTGACATCTGAAGATAGTCACTAACATTGTGTATAATGAGCTTCATGAATAATTGTATGTCGGCTGTTGTCGTGATGTGGACATCTGCTTTTAGGGCGGAAGAATATGTAGCCCCTGTTTGGTGCAACATTGATATTTTATATATATATATATTATTATACGCATATTCACATGTATGGAATATTACGTGAGTCCATGAATTATATAACTTTATGCTTTTTCACCCTAGTGAACATTTCACATGCTCTATACAGTGCAGTGATACATGTATATATATATATGCCCATATTCTATGCATACAACGTGTGCCTTGTATGGGGTATACCATGCAACTTCCAAGTTTGCTTTAATACTTTGTTTGTTTACTTTCTCTGGAATCAGGGGAGAACAATGCTGTCCCCTAAACATGATGGTCAAGCTATAGACAAAGGAAAATGACCATGGTTGGGCCATTCCATTATCTTAGCCTAAGGGTGTTATGGCCTATGAATTAATGTTCATACTATATTAATTATGATTGTTTATCTTTCTCCAGTTGGGAAAGTTATTTATGTGATTATATAATGTTTCATCTCTATCAATGCTGTGTGATTTAATTGTTAAATGCTTATCCTGAACATATATTAATGAGAGCACTTAAGCTTTTTACCTCTTTAGTTGGGAGATGGCATAACCCATCTCAAAGTCAGCCATCTCCTCCTCCTCATCAGCCTCTTTTGTCTCCACCCTCCATTGAGACAACATCACATTAATTGTCGCTGACAATATTTAATATTTCTTCTGTTCAGGTAAGCACATTATAACACTTTTTGAATATCTTACTCAATGGTAATCAACTGTTTAGCACTATGTATTTCTCAAGAGTGGATGATTATGCAGTTGTGAGATTTAAACGGATTTTGTGTGAAGTTTTGTAGAGATGAGGAATTGTGTTACCCAATGCTATTGAATCATTCGTTGAACTTGTAAACTTATTACAGTTATCTCTGATGATTACTAATTAATGAAAATATATAATGACAGTACTATCGTCATCATATATGTTGCATGTTATTCTGTAAATATTTACTAACTATTTTAGTTTCGATGTATTGACATGAGGATTTATAATTTAGATAATAATAGTAAAGATATTTAGTATTATTCACTTTCGCTCTTTTGTCTCCACCCTCCATTGAGACAACATCACATTAATTGTCGCTGACAATATTTAATATTTCTTCTGTTCAGGAGACAACGTCGTATACTTCAATTACAATGAAGGCCGTCGCCTCAGCACCTCCACTTGGAAACCCTTAACCCTCATGTCCAAATGTTGTAATATAGGATATAAATGTAGAAGTTAATTATTAATAAGTTATGACCTTGTAGGGTTAGTCTTGATTGTAGTTGTTTAGTTCAGTTAAATGTTATTGTTTTGTTAAAGTTAATATTGTGTAAATAAGTTCTAACTAATAAAGGAAAAGACATCCCTATATATATACTCACATATACAATGATTGATAGTCTAGATTTTCAGACTCTTGTGTGTAGTGATGGAATGAGCGTGATTGCTTTGCTTGTGTAACTGTATATGCTGTGATATGTTTTATGTGTTTGTGGTATGATTGAATTGTTTGTATATGTGATGTACTTGGTGTGTGTAATGTTTGTGTGAATGCTTATCTTGTGGAACCGACGGAAAAAGGGTGAACCATTAATTTGCATGGGTTCTAAAGAAAGAGAAGTTCCTTTTATATGCAATCATTGATTAGACTTCCGCTGCTATGAATGATATGTTTTGATATTTAAATGATCCTCACCCCACCCCAAAAATGTCGGTGCTACACATGTGTCAAAATAAAAAGGAAATTATGAGAGTTATTTCTCGCACCTGAAAATATGGACTCACCAGAGATAAAAGGGGGTACTTATGAGAAAGGAAAAAGGGCAATTATTATAAAGGAAAAAGGGCACCCTATCAGATTTTGATAGGGGAATTCATCATGGGTGAAAAAGGGGCATTTATCAGAAGGGGAAGGGGCAATTATTAAAAAAGAAAAGGGGCATTTGTCAAAGTAAAACGTGTACTTCCCAGATTTGAATAGGGGCAATTATCAGAGGTGAAGGGGACACTTATCAGAGGTGGTAAGGGGCACCTCTCATACCTGAAAAGGGGCACTTACCTGAGATGAAAAAGGACACTAGTCTTATGAGAATGGAATAGGGACACTTATCGAAGGAAAGGGTGCACTGAAATTAAAACTGGACCTCTGGTCCTACTTTTTATGGGCGAATCCTCCCACTATCCCACCAAAGGTTTTCCAGGAACAATCTACCGTTTTCCAGAATTCATTTCCCTAAATTTCTACCTGCAAGGATCTTGCCATTTAACACCATTTCAGAGCTGATGACTTGAGCGATTTATTGCTGTAGGCCTACTAAACACAGCCGGCCTCGCGTAATTGGGTATCCGATATAAATGGCTAACGACCTCCGGAAGTCTTATTCGTCGCTGAATGAATAAGAGCCCTACACGTGAGTGACTAAAGCAAAGTCGGCTGTCCACGCCTGCGGAGCCACAAAATGAGCGAGAAGAACAGAAATAAACTCCCAAATAATCTGCCCCAGTTGCAGAATGTCATCAAACGGGATCCAGAATCATATACTGAAGAAGTAAGTATTTTGATCTATATGTAATTCTGTTACGATGGATATGAATTTGATGGAGCAAAGTAAGTGTAGCACCACGCACATATTTTTATGTAGCTGTAGTAGGGTGTCTGATCGCGCACCCGATGTTGTGTGCTAAAATCCTTCCCATAGGCATAGAGATTGCATGCAGCCCTATGCAGTCTATGTGCATTACGCGATCATGCAAAATTGGTCAAAGTTTTTTTTTTTTTTTTGAAGTTCAAACCTTTATTCTTTGTGATCCTGAAGGTGATACTCAATAAATGAGGTGTCATATGAAAGAGCAGATTAATTCCAATATTTCCAGAGGGGCGTCATCTCGAAATTCTAAAAATATCTTTTTAAATTAAACATTGTTTCCTGGCTAACTCCGCAATTTGCCACTTATGAGATATGACGCCCCTGGCGATAAGTAGTCCCAGTCGTAAGGAAAATATCCCTACGCTTATTTTTTCGCTAGCTCCCAGGGATCACAAACAATTACAGTTTGAAAATACCCTTCCCCACATTTTTCGGATCAGCTAAGTAGGGAGGCGTGAGCTCGCGCCGCCGAACCCATGGTGATAGCGCGTAAAATCTGCACATGAATATGCATCGGGCGTGTCTACAAACCCGAAGTGGGTGCCCATTGAAGACAATGGATTGCCGATCGCGCATCATTTAAGCAACACGCACGCTTGCACGCGTGTGTACGCTTGCATATTGCGCAATTCAGCTGTTGTGCTAAATTTAGCAAAACAACATAACTCTGCGTGTACGCTTTTTCGTCGATTCTTACAAAAAATGGATGAATATTGTAGGGAATTGAAGGGGCTGTAACTTTTGATAGAAACATCGGTGAGTCTTGAAATTTGAAATGTATTATTCTGAGTGAATAATTTTTTCAATTATTCAACCAAAATGGTGAAAAACGATCCAAAAGGGAAAATTGAAAAATCGTTCAGACACCCTAGCTGTAGCCTGTAGCCTGAGGGTGTTTCATAAATTAAAGCTGTTCATCATCTTCTTCTTCTTCTTCGCTATAAGTACAGACCACCGTCGGGTGTATTCTCATACTCATCGATATATGGGAGTGAGGTAGTCGTGTAGATCTCCCGGTCGTCTTCCAAGATATAACTAAGTTCGATTGACCGTTTGCGACTTAAAACGTAGTGCAGAAATGCGTGGATGTCATTGTCGGGTTATGTGAAATTTTTTAGCAAGCCAGTGTTTATCTAGACCGCTATTTCGGAGATCATCAATCCCATGCCCATGATGCCATCACACATAGCTGCATCGCTATCCTGGCTGTGTATTAAAACCTGTTTTAAAACTTTTATTGATCTCAACATTTCAAACACCACTGTGTACAAAACTAAACTGATTTCACTCAAAATCGGTACTCTTTAGTGACAATTGATGACACCTAAATAGCAGTAAAATACAATTTTTTCAACTCACCGATGTTTGAAAGAATAATTTAAAAATTAAAATCGTGAGTCCACTGTCAAACTTGCTTACAGTTTTATCGGCAAGATTGTGTGTATTTGTGTGTTATAAGTGTATTGACTATTCACGTGTGAAATTGCTGCCTATTAGCACATGCCGGTACAGCATTAGAGGTCCATACGCAGTATTTTTAGTTACTTTAAAATACTGTAAAAAATGTAAGGCAAATTTCAAATTATAAAATTCTCTCTACATTTCACTCAAATTCTTTAATTTGTAAATATACCGGTACTACAGTTTGACTCCATTCCTTGTGTTAAAAGAGATATAATCCAAAACTGATTTGATCCTAAAACATGCATCTTTTGCCATACAGTTTCTTCAGCAGTATCGACACTACCAATCCAATGTGCAAGTGTTTCAGCTGAAGCCCTCACAGTACTCCAAGAGTCTGGAAGAACTGACCATGTTTCTTAGTCAGGTAAGAACTGTTTTCCCCATTATGTCTGGTCTTACCAATAATTTGACTTAGAATATTAAAAAAATATTATTCCTGAATGTCCATTATAAAATAGCAGGGGAATTCTCTTTGTAATGTACATATGAATAGTCCTAATATTATATATATTGCAATACCTGTGATTGCTTTTATGTGAGTGTTGCCTTTCCTTTGATCTTTTCCAGATTGCTCACTGTTACCCTGAACATCTATCAGACTATCCTCAGCAGCTCAAAGACCTTCTGCAGACCTACAGCACTGTTCTCGATCCTAACATGAGGATGGTAAGATAGTAATGTCACATTCGTTGTGGCATCATGTGCTGCTGGCCTTGATAAGTGGTCAGGGTTAGGGTTTCACTCACATGATATATACTGTAGACTGGAGTGTGGTAAATGTTTTCATATCTATCCTTTTGTAGCCGAGTTTTTGGCTCAAACTGTAACTGTAGGTGTTTTTTTTTCTTCATATATTGATAGGATGAAATAAAATAGTGTAGAGAACAGTTTAGATGATGTAGATGAAACATGCCGTGTAGAAAGATGTGGGCAAAGAAATGCTAAAACTTGAAAAAGGCATAGTTTTTAAAATGTATATATCTACTGGGTGTGCATCCCATCAGGGCTCACGCCCTACTGTTTTGTGTGACTTACTGTCAAACCAGAAACGTTTGCGACCAGAAGAAACTACCGCGACTTGTAAAAAACAGTGATTTTCACAGCAAGACAATTTTGCGTTTCATAAAATTTCAATTTTGTGTTTCATAAAATTTCAATTTTGTGTCGGTTGTGATCCAATTAGTTTGTAGCATGAGACTCTCATGAATGTTAACCACTCTTTTTCTTGTGCACTTATGTTTCTGGTTTGACAGTAGGCCTAAGTCAGTTATATATAGTTTAGATTTTACATTTGTGCAGATGACATTTTAGGTTCAGTTATACGCAGGTTACCGGGTAGGTTTTACATACCGGTACATGCAGATATACTGGTTATGCATGCATTCAGGTGACAACAGTAATTTTCTCTCAGTCTTTACTTTTCCTGACACTCTGCAAAGGTCACATCTTGGTGAGATATCAATACTCCCCCTACCAGTGTCTTAGGCTTATCCCCTCTTTTATTCATGCAGATGTGATGCATGTATTTTTTTGAAGTGTCATTTTCCATTGCTGTTTCTTCTACAGACACTATGTAAAGGGCTGATCTTGCTGAGGAATCGAGGGCTAGTCTCCCCGACCAGTCTCTTGGGGTTATTCTTTGAGCTGTTTCGTTGCCAGGACAAGGTCCTGCGTAAGATGTTGTATGATCACATCGTCAATGACATCAAACGCACCAATGCTAAACACAAAGACAACAAGCTCAATACAGTGAGTAGTGCTCAATTGTGTTCCTTTATCTTTGTATAAAGAACTCCAGGGGGAGTCAAAGAGACCAGTCAACACAATATATATTTTTGTGGAGTATTTTGGGTTCCAAGCTGGTAAACTATTTTCAGAATATCCGAACCTTTAAATATCCAAAGAGAAATTGCAAGTGTGAATTCTCTCCACATGAAGGTCAAAGTAACTTTTGGCTAGACTACTTGGCCCATGTTACTATGTTTTTCTTTATTGTCTTTATATTCTTCAACCATTCACCTGTACATTGGCTGCAATATGTTTGTAAAAAACTATTTGTGCCATCCAAATAAACTTTTTGCCTAGAGTCTTTTGACACCAAACTTATACATTTCCAACAATTGGTTGAAACAGAAATGTTTAAGCAGTTGTATACACAATGCCGTCTTGTATTACGTGATTGTGAAATTTGCAATAATTTTAAACCGTATGAAATATTGCCATGAATTTCCGTGGTGAAAACACATCATTTACTGCTCCTAGGATTGAAGATGATTACTGACTTCTATCCCCTGAGCTAGTGCCACTTACTTTTTTTCTTCAAATTTCTGCAATGTCATTTTCTTGCTTAAACTTTGTAACATTTTTTTCTTGTGTGAACAGACACTACAAAATTTCATGTACACGATGCTGACAGACAACAGTTCAGTGGCAGCCAAGATGTCACTTGATGTGATGATAGAACTTTACAAGAAAAATATCTGGTATGTCTAATTTCCAACTATTTACCGTATTTGCCGGCGTTAAGGCT
The DNA here is from genome assembly GCA_037976565.1 of Mesocentrotus franciscanus. Classification (NCBI taxonomy): domain Eukaryota; kingdom Metazoa; phylum Echinodermata; class Echinoidea; order Camarodonta; family Strongylocentrotidae; genus Mesocentrotus; species Mesocentrotus franciscanus. Next base: position 23,573,246 of record CP137680.1, on the reverse strand, counting down.
GCAGCGCCATATAGGCCGCACCCCCGATTTTGACATTTCGTAGACACCGTAGGCAGCAAGCCAGATGGCGTCTTATTTCAGCTTTCTCTCTGGCCGCAGTTACACAGTCGATCGTGTGGCTGCGAAAATTGAAGTTGCTTTAGCGATGGCACGAACTTAGATCTAGATCTACCGGTAGTTTTTGTTTGGTAAGTTATGAAGTTTATTCACGAGATTGACAAAACTTTATGTCAACAATATAAAATGTAAGATATAAGGTAAGATGTCTGGAGTTATTCTAGAAATGTCCTGTACCATTGTGCATTAACTGGTATAGTCATTGTAGTCCCATAGGTACAAATACGTGCTGTTTTGATTTCCGATTTTTGACTGTTGTGGCGCATAGACCGCACCCAGACTTTTTGATATTTTCTCTTCCGAAAATACTGCGGCCTTTACGCTGGCAAATATGGTAAAGAGAAAATGTTTCTCTCTCTGTCATGTTTCTTTTGCTTCGTCATTTACTGTCAGCAATGCACTGGATGACGTTTACCAGTTCCGTAGCACTTGCTCTTGTGATTGCTCTGCACTTAATTTCTGACCCTAAGCAAATAGCTAACGTCAAACCCTCAGTCCAGAAGAGGTGTCATGGTTGAGTGGTTTAAACACCGTACTGGACATGTGAAGATCTTCGGCATGGCACTTATTACTTTGCTTCTCTCCACCCAGGATTTAGATGGGTACTCGGTAGGATACAAAAGTCATTGTAGTTGCCTCTGCATTGTGAGCATCTGTAAAATGGCGCCTGGCTGGAATGCTCCCCAGGGAATGGAGAATGTGCATACATGTACAATGTGTGAGGGCAAGTCTGAATCTGATGACGAGGAAAATAGTTCTTCAGAAAAGCGCTTCGAGACGTAGATGTATAAAATGCCATATAAATCCAGAATATTAATCCAATACCATGCACGTACTTGTACCTCACCCAGCTCAAAATATAAGCTGAAGCCCAATTGAAACACTTACCCTAATCCTGTAAAGCAAAGCTTGGAGCAAATGTCCGCCCAACAAATTTTGGATCATTAGTTACCTCATGACCTCTCAAAATTGTTTGATAGTCGTTTCAACGTTTTGCTTTTAAAAAGAAACTGTTTGTATGTTTCATCTTGCTGTTTGATTTCTTTTGACAGGAATGATACCAAGACAGTGAATGTGATTGTGACAGCTTGCTTCTCAAAAGTTACCAAGGTAAGGACTCTTGCCTGGTGTTATGCTTGAGTAATTACTAAAAACAATCAAAGGGCCAGAGCAGGCATTTTTGTGTCAAATTAAATGAATTAAAAAAGAGCAATAAATTTACAACATCTGAACGACTGTACGAGCCTTATCCCACTTTGTCATAATCACAGTAGCTTTAGGATTCCACTGAATATATTGAAATAACGTCATTGTTCATTGCAGGGGGGAATACAAAATGGGGAAGGGGGGACTGGTGGCTCGAGTCTGCTATAAACTACATCTGAGGTGCTGTGATTCTGTTTGAATTGTCGTGGCACTGTCAAGAGAAAAGTCTCACAACTATCTTTCCTCTACTAGCTATGGAGCATGCAGATTAGCACTCTGTACAGCCAAGTGCAGATTCCTTTTTATTGTATGTTTATCATTAACGTACCTTGTTTAGATCCTGGTCACAGGTTTGAAATTCTTCCTTGGGTCCGATGAAGAAGGAGATGATGATGACAGTGACAGCGAATCAGAAGTAAGTCTCATGTTTCATCTTGATTTACCTGGGGGGTGTTTCACAAAGATCATAAGTCGAACTAAACTCTAAGTTGGACTTAAATATTATGGAGAGCCATTTGTAGCCTTAAAATAAAATATGTTCAAAAGCAAAAATTCAAGTATTTTAGACTTTTCATAAATTCCACATCAAGAACATGAAATCACCTTGATAATAGAAAATATGAATAATTTGAATCAACATTTTTATGCCTTTTAAAATAACTTTTACAAAATATTTTCAAAGATGCTAACGGCTTTCCATAATTGTTAAATCCAACTTAGAGATAAGTTCAACTTAGGATCTTTGTGAAACACCCCCCTGATCTTATTCAGGGAGAACATCTCATTATTATTTTCATCAAATATACTCAATATTTCCCTTCTCACAATTCCTACGATGGAACAGAGCTCTTGGGAGGAAGGTGACGCAACATTTGCTCCTTCCACAATTGATCCGGGTTTAATTTCTTCAGAGGTAGATGGTTAGTGTTCAGGAAACAATTTGATGGGTGTACAAGTCTGCACACAGTACACCTGTAGTCCAATCAAGAAATACTCCCTAGTCTCTCTCAGAGTCTTCGGGTGGGGGAAAAGTAAGATAATGACTTTACCATAGACCCATTTACACATTCAAAAGACCATTTTAAAAGATCATCAATTTTTTGTACTACCATTTAAACTACTGGAAAAAAAGACATGAAAAATCATTGAAGTTGCTCATACTAGTTTTTTGGTGAGTAGTGCGCATGCGTGACATATCGGTGCCCTGTATGCGTTAGCGCTGAAGCGAGGAGAGTTACGTGACAAAAAAATGGTGTCTCACCAAAGTTTGCTTTTACACTGCAAATAACAGGTGAAACTTCGACGGGCATTTAAAAAACCACACTCCAGAAGTGGGTTTTTCGATTTCTATTTTTCGTGGCGTTTGCTGGTAGCAACTACCAGCATAGTGAGAAAAACCGACAATTTTTAGTTGCAGTGTAAATGCAGCTATTATGGGGGAATGGGTGAAAAAGGCAGAGCAGTGAATACAGAAAGCCTGTTGGTCTTAATACTGAGGGCTAATCCTGGGGATTGACAACGCCTGTTATTGGGTAAACCCCTGAATGGCGTCATATTCACCATGAGAGCCCGCTTCTATATGTCTCTAAGTTATGGTTAAGTGTAGTGTTGGGTCTAGTCACTCTAGTGTTGAGGTTATAAATTTGGTTAGTGTGGGAAATTGACTTGGAACAATTGACGCAGGGGCAAGTGTTGCACAACTGGAAGATAAAATGATTCTCAGAATACCGATTTAAAAAGATTTTAAGGGTATTTTATCTCACTGATATAAAATGAATCTTGGAATACCTCCCCAGCTAGGTAAGACTTCCCCTACTGATTATGTGATAGACATACATATATGCTTGATCACATATTGAGATACCCATGCATTTGTTTCTAGTATAATTTATGTTGTATGTTATTGTCTTGTTTGATTATATTATATTTGATGTGAAAGGATGAGGGAACTACTGCCAAACATATCCTCATTAAGGACAAGGTCAACAAGACATCGAAGAAGAGACAGAAGAAAACCAAGAAGGCTCTCACAGTACTCAGGGTAAGAAATTCTGCCCCATTTATAAGGTGTATGCTTATTTTATGGTCTTGGAACTGTGGTATTATGGACAAAGTGTGCAGTTCATATGCCCCTCCACCTCTCCCACCAGACAATCCTGGATCTTTCTTTGTAGTATCAGTTGTAATCTTAATCTCATTTCTTGACATACTTTGAATTTAAACGTTTGAACTTGTATGAATGCAGTGTACCTGTAAAAAAAAAAAAAATCATATTCTTTGTGTAAATATGAATATATGAATAATTCATTAGTAGATTATTCAAAAAATATTGTGAGGTATGGTAATAAAATTTCAGATTTTTTACTTTTTTTTTACTATTTGTAATGTTTTTTGATGAATTTGTTCTTTCATAATCTTGGGCTTATGATGTACTGTATCTATTCTTCCCCCTCATACAGAAGCACAAAAAGAAGCGAAAGAAGAACGTAGCGTTCAACTTTTCAGCATTGCATCTTGTCCATGATCCTCAAGGTTGGTCCATTGTATTTGAATGCATGAAATGCACATTTTCTTGTAGATGATTCTAAACAAATATGTGTATTTTTTCAGAAATTTTGTGGTGTTTGCACTCAATTGTCAAAGTATAGATTACAAACCTCAATGAATAATTTACAGGAGAAACTCAGCAATACTTATCCATGATCCACTAGATTGTGTTCATGAGCATGACATTCAAGAAATCTGTTTTTATTCTCTGCCCACCCGAGGTGGTGCTAGAGGCATTATGTTTTCGGGTTGTCTGTCCTTCCGTCCATCAGTCCCGCTAGCAGTGATTGGTCCTCTGAGAAAGACACTGCTATTAAATGATGTATGAGTGCATCATTGCTAAAATCCGTGTAATTTACCGTTTCTTTCTTTCTTTTCTCTTTCTTCAGACTTTGCCGAGCGTCTTTTCAAGCAGCTGGAGAAGACGACCGAGAGGTTTGAAGTGAAGCTAATGATGATCAACCTCATCTCTCGTTTGGTTGGAATACATCAACTCATCCTCTTCAACTTTTATCCTTTCCTTCAGAGATTCACCCAGCCGCATCAGAAAGGTCAGACTTTTACCTCTCGACAAACCTCATTCACATAAACTGCCTCATAGAATAACTCCCTGCGTAGTGTGTTACACATCTCTTTATCTTGTGACATACTCATAAGTGAGTAGCTTAAATGCCTTTAATATGGTTTTTGGTTTAAAAAATAAAAAATAAAACCACTTCGCATTCATGTACATGGGAAATGGTTTTCTGAAGCATTTCTGTGAAAAATTGTTAAGGATAAGGCAGTGCCTAGTCTTCAGATAAGTGCATGTAGCATAGGCCATCATTTGATTCTAAGTCATAAAATGGCTGACAGGTGAGGGGTTGGGGGAGGGGGGGTGATTGGATTGAATTGAGTTTGATCCATTGTTACAATTTCTTTGTTTCATTTAGAGTTATTGAATGAAGAAAATAATCTGTTTAGCTGACTAAGCTCCTTGGAGATGATACCCAGGCTTTGAAGAGGGAATAGTCTGTTTTAGACCAGGACGAAGTGCTTATGACCCCTTGTACTTAGATGGATCAGGTGCCCATGTCATCTCTGTTTCTTTAGCTTTTTCTTTGGAGCATTTTTTCACCATTTTAATGGTTCTACTAGGTCTGTAGATTGAAAATATGATATACCAAATGTAATAATAATAATAAAAACTTCATTGTGGCTATTTTCATTTTCAGAGGTGACCAAGATTCTCTTGTACACAGCCCAGGCCACTCATGAGCTCGTACCACCCGACATCATCGAATCTGTGCTGAGGACTCTTGTCAATAACTTTGTGACTGAGAGGAATTCAAATGAAGTCATGGCAGTTGGGTAAGTGATTGACTGAAGCTCCATTCCCATATGCCACGGTAAACCATCATGGCAAGAAATAAATGGCTTTTTAATAGTGTAATGTACTTCACCTTTCTGTATCTCACAACACTCAGAGAAGTGAGGTATGCACAGGACCATTGTTGAGCATCAATCCCTTTTTGTCTCTACCCACTTGCCATTAATATACCAGTAAAGAACCTGCTGTAGCTTATAAGTGAATAAGCTTTTAAGAGTAGCTGTATAATTGTACATGTGATAATCTACTTTAGTAGTATTTTGTGTTGAGGTTAATGTCCTAAACATGCTGTTCTGCTATGAAACTGATTTCTTTTTTTCTTATTTTTTGCAACTCATAACACTCAAGGTTAATATTGTGTAATAGCTCAAAATATGTTTCAAGCTCATACATAATGTTAGGAACATCTCTATATCAAGCCTTTTCCAGCTGTGATACTTTACAGAACATAATTATGGAGCTACACACTGCCTGGGCTCATTTCAAGCTAATTGAGTGAAATAAATACAGAACAATAGAAAAGTATCTCTGAATTGTATCTGTACCCTTAAGCATTTAACATAACTTGCTGTCTCCTGTCAATGGGTCCAAACCTGCTTCAGGACCTAACCTTGTAACTGAACAGTCCCATAACTTACCCACCTTACATGTACTTTCTTCTCAGATTGAATGCAGTGAGGGAGGTTTGTGCTAGATGTCCCCTCGCAATGGGTCCAGACTTGCTACAGGACCTGACCCAGTACAAGACCTACCGTAGCAAGTCCGTCATGGCCGCATCAAGATCTCTCATCCACCTCTTCAGGAAAGCCAACCCGGAGCTTCTCCACAGAAAAGACAAGGTTAGTGTGTGTGTGTGTGTGTGTGTGGAATTCATCAGACTACCAATTCATCTGTTTGGAGCCAGAAAGGCGTTAACTCATAACTTTCAATACATATTTAACGCTCTTCTGGCTCTCAGCATGTGAATAGCTAACTGCATTATATGCTGCTTATAAGTATCGGCTTGCATGGTGATGTAGATATACAGTAGGTTTGCGGTTGCACCATGTGAGAGAGAAGGAGGATTGGGGAGTCCTGAAAAGGACTGTTGGTGTAGTCTTGAAAAAGACTTAAAAGACTTATAGTTCTAAGGAGAACTATAGCGCCGGTTGGAGAGGATGGATGGTAGGAGTGGCTCAATGTTTCGAACAGGTTGAATATCCGTCGTCAGGAAAGAATAGATTACCGAGAGTCCTTTTCAGGACTCCCCAATCCTCCCTCTCTCTCACATGGTGCAACCGCAAACCTACTGTATAACTGCATTATGGTGTGAAATATAGCTCATTCACCTAGATGGGTGACTTATATCTGCTATGTGGGGAAATTTAACAGTTATCCACGCAGAGTAATATCTTTCCCCAATTGAATTAACATAACGTAAAATATTAATATCATGTCTTACAATATCCTTGCCTTTGTAGGTCAGTGACCTATGACTGTTTCAAGTTGATATCCCTGATAAATTTTGCCAGGACCTGGAATTTCTTTTCGATATGTTTTTATGCATTATTTTAGTGATACCTCCCTATTGTTTTGATGTCAAGTTAAGCGTTCTGAGCCGTCAGTAGAGATGATTCCCTTCTGCTGCCAATATAGGGTTTTCAGCTATTCTGAAAATCTGGGAAAACCTGGAAAATGAGCTCCCTTTTCACAAGTCAAGGAAAAAAAGTCAGTGAATTTGAAGAAAAAAAATCACTAAAATCAAGGAAAACTTCAAGGGATCTATTTGGCCCCTAAAGAAAGGAGCCAGTCTCTTATGCATATCCACTGCACGAGTAATATATGCCTTATTGCCTTATTGCCTGTAGTACCGATTGTTGATGGTGTTTCCACTGGAAATTGGTTGTATTTTGAAACCCCATCAGGGATAATCAAGGACAAAATCAGGGAAAAAGCTGGTATTTTTGTTTCTATGAAATGCTTGGAACCGAACTCTGCTGTTACCATTTTTTTAAATTCAAAATTTCACTTTGTTTTGATTTCAGGGTAAGCCTACAGAGCAGTCCACAGCGGTGACAGCCAAGGAATTTGGAGAGCTGGTAGCACCAGACTTCATCCCCGGGGCGGAGGTGTTAGGTGAAAAGAAAGACGAAGATAAGGAGGAGGATAAAGGTATATCGGTTTCTTAAGTTTATCAAATAAATAACCTCTTTGGTTGGACTATGATATATGTAATGAGTGATTAATAAGAATGATGTGAGCTGACACATTATTTTTTGTGATTAAGTTACTTCTTTAAAAAGGGACCATCTTCCCGCAAAATGAATTGTATAATTGATTAAGATGTAAAATCATATAAAGACATACATGTAAAAATATATGGGGTATTCAAATGTTCGATAATTCAAATGGTAAATAATTATAGAGCGAGGTAAAAAATTAAAATTCAGAAATGTAACAAAAAATAGTAATCATGAAATCAATGATCGTGAGCCCTATAATAATAATAAAAATAATATTGGATATTTATATAGCACACATATCCACCACATAAGGTGCTCAAGGGGCTCCGATATTACCCCAGCTCTGCTAGGCTACCGTTTCAGTGCTCACCGCATTCATGGAATTATTTCCTGTCGGTACCCATTTAACACCTAGGTGGAGAGGGCAAGGCTCAAAATACACGGGGACGACGGGCGATTTGCCCCCGTGAGCTACATAATCGCCCCCGTCAGATTGCAAAATTAAAAATCGCCCCCGTGGAATTAAAAAATAAAGATTATCTTTTCTGTTATAACTTTCACACAATATTTATTTTTAACTTTCAAACCTTAAACCAATGAAATGGAACAATGGAAGTTAGATTAGCGTGCAGGATTTCTCGCTTGAATTTTCCGGTGTCAAGAGGCCGCCATATTGTAAACAAATGTACGCTTATTCGCCGCAAGATGGCGCTATATGATCTCCCATCTCCCCATCTCTATGACTGTATTACCGATACAAACAATGGACGCTCGCAGTGCAGTGGGACCGTCAGCAGTCGGTAGTACCGATGTGCACGCTGCCGCCCCATATCTGCTTGAGCTAGAGGCGATCGCGCAAGGACCGAAACAGGGAGAAGTTTAATTTGTTGTGGAAGGAAATGGTAAAGACTACAGAAAGAATGTAATAAGGTTGCTCTGAATGATGAGCAGGAATGTGCAGAACGGGAAGAAATGGAGAGAATGTCATCACGGGATGAAAGTCAGTGACCCCTATGTAACTTGTAAAGTTATAAGAGGGAAAATGCCGACTTAAATAAATGATAATGATGAAATAGCAAAGAATTTAGGAGTATCATGGGTACCAATTCAATGGAAATTTGTATTAAAAAAAGAGCCCCCGTCAGTACTAAAAGAGCGCCCGCGAGAAGGCTCATGGGGGGCTCTTTTTTTTGTTGGAAGTGCCCCTGTGGACAAAAAATTAATTTGAGCATTGGAGAGTGGCAAATGTAGATTAATGTCTTGCCAAAGGACATTAGTGCCACTCGAATCACTTACGAAATTAAGTGCACAGAACATTTTATTAATAGATTTTTTAACCAACCTTATTTTAGATGGATGGGAGACAGCAAGCAATGATTCCAATGCCAGCGATGACAGCTGGCACAACGTGGTTCATTCTTCGGATGATGAGGGCGATGCGAAGGAAGGAGCGGAGAATCCTGCCAGCAACCTCACCATGGAAGAGAAAGTCACTCGAGCCACTGCCATCAGCCAAACCAGGATACTGACCCAAGAAGACTTTCAGGTTCGTTGACCTATTGATCTATTGAGCTCAAAGTGAGCCCTGCAAGTGGGCTAATCATTTGTATTTCTTTATTTGATAAGTTTTAATCTGTTGTAAATGTTTTCATCTTTGTAAGCATGCATTTCAAATGGTTTTCATCGAGAGAGTTGTCTTGTGCATAAAGACACATACCTGTAGTAGTGGGCTCTCATGGGGAATTCGACACCATTCGGTTGTTTACTCAATATGACTAACAGGCCTTTTATGTAATGCTCTGCATTTTCCACCCATCCCCCAGATGGTAAAGTCATTATCTTACATTGCTTTCACCCGAAATCTCTCTGATAGTCTAGGGGGTATTTCTTGATGGGGGTAAGGGTTTGCTGTGTGCGAAACTTGTTCACCCATTAATGGTATTTCCACCAAGTCTGGTGTCAGCGAATTATGACAAACTGCACATGGAAACTGACGACCATCTCCCTTTAACAGATTGATTTCTCTCTTGCAAAAAAAAAGAGAAAAAAAAAAAGATCAGTAGACAAGAGTGTAGTATGTTGTCTTTTGATGTGTCACAGGTACATTTACGTTCCATAGGTACAGACTCCAAGCTTTCAATGTAATCCAAGTGTAAATTAGTGTAAATATAGTATAAAATGAAGGTGATACAGTGATTCAGAAATTCAAACTTTCACCTAATAGATTTGGGCAGTGTCATCCTGCAAGATTTTAATTTTCATTTATGTTGCCTAATTCAACCATGTACTCCCATTTTCTTTCCAAAATTTGGTAGTGCCGTATAATATTCCATCGTAATTTCTTTTGAAAATATGAAGCGAAAAGAACATTATATGACAACATTTACCTGTGGGACTTGTTGAAAGATTTTCTGATGTTCACATTTTAAGAATTCTTTCCCACCAGTTTCTTGCATTTCATTTTCTAGCTTACTTACTTTGACTGTTGCTCCATGCTTCTATATTGTGAGAACGCCTTGTAATGTTAGGACTAATTGAGGAATTCATGTTTCAATTTTTGCAGGCAATACGCACGGAGCAGGTGCGGAAAGAACTGGCATCGGCACCTAAAGTCAAGACGGGTCACAAGAGGAAGAACGTGGAGATAAGCACTGATAAGAACCAAGGAGGGGAGCTTCTCTCTCTCAACCAAATTGAATCCATTCATTACAAACCCAAGCATGACAGAGAAACAAGGATGGCTACCCTCATGGTAAGATCCACTAACTTATTTGCAAAGACTTTTCAAAAATCAACTCAAAAGGGTCATTTTAATACCCTGCTTTAGGTCCCGTAGAAATCAATGATTTCATATTACTTCAATGTAATTAGTGCTGTAACTCAGGCGCCATGTTCGGGTTCGGTTCGGTTCGGCAGAGTTCGGCAATTTTTTACCCGAACTTGGTTCGGTTCGGGGTTCGGTAATATAATAGCAAGCTGCCTAATAGCTACGGTGGTCGGCGCTGGGCGGGCCGGCCGGACGGGCCCGACCAACACGGAGGACTTCTGCCCCACTCCTGATGAAAAACACTAGCTGCTTCCGAACGGCACGTATTTCACATAAAAAACTGCTTTAAACGTAACTATTTTAGTACTTACATTCATATTTCCGTTTTTAATCGTGTTTTACTTGCAGTTTTACAAGAATCATGTTTTCAATTTGAAAATAAATGATATTTTTAAAGATTTGCCGAGACGGTTGTTGTCTAATGTTACGAGTCATGAAAGCTGCCATCTTGAATTTACCGATGTATACGTTATAATACACAGAGATAGCAGCCCAGGCTCGTTCGATTGCCGTTATTATAAATGTTTATTTTTAATGGGGTAAATAATGAAATTCCTAATTTTCCTGAAAAAAAAAATTAGAATACTATAATATGTATTTATTTCATTATTTAGATGGTAAAATTTGTCCAATATTATTACAATTAATTTTTTTTTTTTTTTTCCTTTTTTGGGTTTGAGCCGAACTTGTTTTGATCAGTGCCTAATAGGCACGTGTATTCTAGCTTGTTTATAGCTTGCGGTCGCGACGTTGCAGAGGTCAGGATTTGGGATTTAAATGGCGTCAGTGAAGTCGCGCCCATGACTGGAGAGGCATGAATCACAAAGGAGGAAAATGGGAAAAAAGTAAATACAGAATGAGCAATCATGACATGAAAATTAGGTATAAAATTACAAGTTAATTAGCCTGCAAAAACATTTAAAATGTTTCTGCCGAACATCCGAACCAGGGGCGTGTTTCATCAACTAAAATCGATATCGATTTTAAAAATCGATTTTAAGGCCGAATCGGTTTTAGCTTAAAATCGATAGTTGTGAGCTGTTTCATCAAATCGATTTTAAGCTGAAATAGATTTTTAGGGGTCTGTAATCAAGGCTAGCCAATTTGGGGTAAATCAACCACAAAATGGCATCGCTAATCTACTGCAAGAGAGGTCCTTGAAAAGTAAGTAAATTCCGTTTTTCTCTGAAAATATTAATTCTGTTGATAAAAACTCTGTTATTTTGGAAGAAAAAAAGTATTTCTTTCATTTTTATGCAAATAAATTTTTATTTAACCAAACGATATTTTAGATAAATATCAGTTAATATCACTCCCCAACTGGGCTAAAAGTTGACGAATTGTACCGGTTAATTCATTTCAGTCCCATGCATATAAATTCATGCAAGTCCAACTGTAATTGTCTACCGACGATTGTTTGTTAGGACAGGTAAAAATTCATTAATCTAATTTATTCTTGCCGTTGATAACAATATAGATCTAGGTCCAACACGGCCTTAGGAATCATCATGTTCTATGGTTACCGATGGGTCTTGTGCTTATAGTTATACTAGGCTAGGTCTAGTTGTAGCTTTGGGCTTATTTATAGAATCTAGACAAGACTAGATCTAGAGAGTAGGCCTAGGCTATCTAGACATAGACTAGATCTAGATCTAGAGACGAGTCTTGAGAGGAATCTACTTGACTACTAGTACTAGATCTAGACTACTTCATAATCATACTTGAGTATATATTTCTAGGTCTACAGCCTTGTACAGGATGTTTGTTTTAACATTAACATTTTATAAAAGAAAATTAGTTATTATAGGCTAGACCTAGACTCTACTGTCTCTAATCTAGTCTAGAATAAGTTAGATCTTGATTTAGCTCTAGCCTAGATGTAGACTAGATAGACTATTATTACAGTAGACTACTCACTAGACCTAGAGTCTAGGCCTAGACCTATATAATAATTAATATATAGACTAGACTTCTAGTTCTACATCTAGTACTATAGTCAAGCATGTTCATGATAGATAGACCTACTTGGTCTTGAGTCTTAATAGATCTAGGGTAGATGTAGACCTAGTCTCTACTGCAGCCTTTGAGGCTTTGTACGGACTACAGGACTAGAACTAGTCCTGGAAGTGGAGCGGGAAAGTAAAATCTAGATCTAGACTACGTCTACTGTATTTTGTAAGATCTAAATTAACAGGAGTATAGCCTATAGGTCTTGTCTGTACCTAACACTAGTAACAGTAACAAGTTGGATTCTAGACTAGAATAGTAGACTAGATGTAGAATTGTATGTAGATCTAATAGGGTCTAGATTTTTCTTTCTACGCACACGTATTAAAACTATGAAGCTCTAGAGTCATAGACCTAGTCTAGGCCTAGAGCCCTAGACCCTCTAGATCTAGACCTCTATATTAATAATTTTTTCTTAATTTCATTTTTCTTTTGACAGACTCAGACTCAGAGATGGAATGGTCCTCGAGTCGTATCCACCGAATGGACCTTTGGTCCAAGACTCAATAGTTCTCTCCTGCCATGGCTTCACAGTCTTGGACTTGCTTCTCATCCTACCTCGGACTCAAGGCTCAAGGAAAGGGTTTGGATATGCAGAATGGACTCAAGCTCAATGTCTAGGTGACAGCTATAGATCCTTGTACACCAATATTTACAAACAAAGGTAAGGTTTTCTTTTGGTTCTTCTAGACCTACATATAATTACTATTTTGTTGTTGAGTGTGTAATCTTGATTTTTATACATGATTATAGGGTTAAGGTCCTGGATTTCTTCACATTTTCTATGTACAATCACAAACTGGTAATTTAATGTAAGGGGAAGTTAACCATGACAGGTCTAAATCATAGATAAATTACTACATCAGCCAGACTGATAAATATTGTACAAAGAATAGGGCAGGAATTAATGTATAAAGATGTGATTGAACAAACTGTAATGAGCATATGTATGATGTAAGCTGCTCTGTTTGTTATATACCAGTTAAGGTATCTCTTTCTCTTTTATTCACGACAGGGAATGTTCATTAATTCTGTGTACAACAGTGCTTGGTTCAAGAGCAGGGTATCCGAGATCAACATTAGACTGCATAGTCAATCTTGCAAATGTCTAAAACCTTTAATGTGGTTGGTAACAATGTGTGGGACCAAATACATCTAAATCACAATTAGAATCACTGATGAAAATCTACTGTTGAACACATTAGATACAGTGACATTTATTTTTCTGAAAAATATATTTGCGCTCTTCATGACATATATATGTATCTCTGTTTTAAATCTTAGGTGGAAAAAATAAAGAGCTACGGCATCTACATGTACTGCTAATTCATGACATCTAGATTTTCATTCTTAAGTTATTGTCCATCTCTTCAAGTGGAAAAGGTAAGCAGTATCAGTTACCATAATTGATCTTATCAGTATGTTCTGTGTCTGTTATTGTTACCATACCCCTACAGCAGTCATTACAAATGAAAAGACATAAGTCAGTACATTTTTCATAATCCTTGTAAGAAGTCTAATACCCATCTTACCCATTCTGCTGTATAAAACGTACACAAATGGTTATGAAAGGATTTTTTTCTCCAAAGCAAACAATTATCTATCTTTTGTAATTAAAACTGCTTTTGTCTCAACATTTTTAAAGATTATTTTTATTCTTCTACTTATCTATTTTGCAATCAAAGTATTTGACATAATCATGAATACAAAAGTTGTAGATAGATTGAAAAAATACACTAGTATTTATTAATTGATTCATTTATTACATACATTTAAATTCCGATTCTAGACTGCAGAGCCTGAATAACCTGCATCCTTATGCTTCATATGGAACATCAGCCAGCCTACAGATACAAGCTCCCTTTTCCAGCTTTAAGCAAGAGGACCACAATGAGATACAGATCTCGGTATCATGGACTGGTCGCTTTCTCTTACAACCACTGCTTCTTGTAAAATAAGATTTACAAATTAATTCCTCTGAAGCTATTAAAAATGCTTCATTAAAAGTACTAAAATTTGCCATCGAGTATGAGATTTTTGGTTTGATAAGATGTTATCATATAATATGTTAAAGGAATTAAAATTTTCAATGATACTTCCAAGATTTCCTGTATTTTACACAGAATTTTAGAATCTTGCGGAAGAAAAGAAAAAGAACTAGTTACAGTTGGAGGATAAAACCGAAGTTATAATCCATACTAAGTTAGCTCTGCAATTTAGGCCTGCACTTTCGAGATATTTCATTAAAGTGTTGTTGCTGATCTAGAAGCTATGATTCTGTCATGGAGGTTATTGTTACCAAACTCACATTACACAGATAATTCTGTTCATAAATAGATAAATCTTAAAATATCAAATTGAAAATTTCAAATTAGCAATTCATCTGAGCAGCAGTGAACCAATTTGATGGCCTATTTGGAACTCTTCCTAGAGGAACTTCTGGCATGACTATGTATCGATAATTACCTGTTGATGCCTAAAGTGTTATTGCAGCAATTGCACAATAAAGAGTACAAAAGAAACAGCAGAACATTGTGATTGCAGTGAAAACAGATTTGTCCTGCAGAAAACATATTAACTCTGACTTATGTTGTCCTTAGAATTTTTTCAAAGCTGATAGAAAAGTATTGATGATTAATGTCATATAGACAAACTATTGTATCAAGAAAAACACATTCTCACCGACTGCATGACCTTACATGACAATGTATGTCACCTTTAGATTAACAACCATATGAGTAACAGCAATCCTTGTGACAAATATTACTCTTTTAATATCCAAAAAGATACCTTGACTAGACAGTGGCAGATATCAGCTGCAATACTTTAAACAACTGGCTGTCACTTTAATAGCACTTTCATTTGTGTAATTTCAAATGTTATTGTATCCCTTGAATGTATTTGCTATGGTCATCATTTACAAAATGTAGATTTCATTCATTAAAGCATAAGCATATTGATAAAACATTGAAGCTTTTCAATCTTTGTTAATTTTATTTTGTATGTAAACAATGTATTGTTTGTCATTTAACAAGTTAAAGGGGGAGGCAAAAAATGAATGGATGAGATTGTATGCTGGTAATTATGAAATGATCATAAAGGACAATGATGTGATTCAATGATGGTGTGTTTGTTTGATGATGAGTATTGAAATATCCTATAGCAATGCTTTTTTCTTATAAGTTAGTGTTTATTTATTAATTTTTGCACAAAGACTTGTTCCTCCCCAAAAAAAAAAAATCATTGCCTAAAAATTGCCATTAATTTTGAACAGAATTCTCCATTTCCGATGCATAATCAAATTGAAGTTGAAACTTACGCCTGTACAGCCAATCAGGACATATTGATATGCTTAACATAGCATATCAATAATCGAATGAATAAGAATAACATTGATCTTAAAACTGATATGGATCACACTCTATCTTAAAATCGATTTTTAAGGCTAAAATCGATCTTAAAATTGATATGGATCACACTCTAACTTAAAATCGATTTTAAGGCTAAAATCGATTTTATTTATTTGATGAAACAGCTCCTAAAATCGAAATCGATTTTAGGCCCTTAAAATCGATCGGATCGATTTTAAGATCGATTTTAGCCTTAAAAATCGATTTTAAGATAGAGTGTGATCCATATCAGTTTTAAGATCTTTTAGGGATTTTAGGGCTTTAGTGAAACACCCCCCAGGCCTTTGTGTTCGGTTCGGTTCGGCTCGGTTCGGAAGTGCCATGTTCGGCGAACTTCCGTTCGGTTCGGCGGTTCGGCTACAGCACTAGATGTAATGTTCCTATAATTCAAAATTTGACGGACAAGGCCATTGAAACGGCCTTCTGTCAATTAAAAAAAAAAGTAATTGCAATTGTGTTATGTGCTGTTGGAAAGGAAATACTAGTTTTGATTGTTCAAGAATTTGATTGTTTTGATTATAACAATAATAATAATGGTAGAAGAAATCCTTTTGGTACATGTGCATTTCTACCATAACCTTGTGAAATGTACAAAGAAAAAGAACAGAAAGAGGGGTGAAATTACCCTTAATAAACTTTCAAGGGTTGTAGGCGAAGACAGAGGCTGAACAAGTGAACGTACTGCTACACCCACTCCCTCAAAATATATCTGTTGATTATTCTCTATTCAGCATCCTACAATATCCTATTTGCTACCAGACCTGAAATTGTTACATCTAAACAAACAAAATCTTTCTTCTGGCTTTACTTCCTTCTCCTGAGTTTTAGGTTGCATGGGAAGGAACTCACAACACCAGTGTACTAAGACTGCCCTTATTCCATATGAGAGGCAATGGATGTCATTTTTTTTTTTTGGGGGGGGGGTTCTCCTTCTCCTGAATTAGTAGAGACTAAATGATATAAACAACTTCAAATTTTTTTTCTCTTGTTCCTGAGTTTCAGGCTGGATGTGAAAGAAGAGCGCAGTCTAAGAGAGCTTACTGACTTAATAAAAAATGATTTATACAATTTTTAAATTTCTTTTTCTTTCTCCTGTTTTTCAGGCTGGACGTGAAGGACGAGAAAAGTTTGGCAGCAAGAGGCAGAAGATGAACCCTCATTCAAGCACTACAAACAAACAGAAGAGAAAGAACAAACCATTCATGATGATGAAACAGAAATTTGACATCAAGTCCAAGCACAAACGATCCTTCAGAGAAAAACAGGTAAATAGTAATTCAATCCAACATCCAGGGTAATAATAATCACAATGTAAAGTGCTTAAAAACATAGTTTTAAGCACTATACAAATGTGACTATTATTATTAGTTCATGCTGTCCTTAAATTTGTCCACCCTTTTGTTTCTCCTCATCAAATTCTCTTTCTCTTTGTATTCACACTTGTGTTTCACACTTGTCAATTCTGTCTTTTAAATGTAAATCAGTTTCATAGGAGCTCATACATGTTTTTTCGTACAAATGTAAGTTCATTTTTTAAAAGTGTTCCCTTATCATAACAATCACATTATAAATGTGAAAAATTGCAGTGGAAATTTGTTATAACAAGGATATTGGAACCATAAAAATTTCCTTGTTATATCTGGGGGTGTTTCACAAAGACCAAGATCGACTTTAAGTTGGACTTAACTATGGCAGGCCGTTCATGCCACTGTTTGCTCTCACCATTTACTGGCATTGGTCTCTCAAGGGACGTACAAATCAAGGTCTACAGAATTTACATTTTTGATAATTCATTATGGAAGGAAAAAATATTATCTAAAGATCATAATGGTGAGAGCAACCAATGGCATGAATGGCCTGTCATAGTTAAGTCCAACTTAAAGTCGATCTTAGTCTTTGTGAAACACCCCCAGGTATCTTGTTATATCAGAACTATTTATCTGCAGTTTTCACTGAAAATACCTGTGTATTGAAATGAGTTCTGAAACTGTATTTTGTCTATACTTTCTGAAATAGATATTTGGTATTGATCAAATCTGATATCAAGAACCATCTCTAATTTATTTACCAGTTTCTAGATAAAAATCTGGTGAAACTAGATATATTGCCTAGCGCCCTTATTAGTCTCCCATTGTCTTTACTTTGCTCCTATAATAATTCATCTGCTTGGAGCCAGAAAGGCAATAATTCATGTACTTGTTACATAGAATTAACACCCTTCTGGTTCTGTACAGATGAATAAATCAGTTCATAGATGCAGTCTGAGCATGAGCAGATAAAGGTCATTGCAGACCAAATTATGAAATACACGGAGACAAAATACTTGATACGTGCTCATGAAAGTTATGTAATCATTATTCATTTATGCACAAGCAGTGCACTCCATGATACACAGGTGGAAGTATTCTTTGAAAAGGGGAAACAAAGGCTATTTATGTAGCACCTCCATTGCTGTAGGAGTGATTATTTCAAAATGTACAAATTGGGACCTCTTCATGTTTTGAAGATCTGTAGATATTCGGGGTCATTTGGGACATGTGCTACCCATGAACTGGTCTATTACCCCCTCCCTCATTTTCCCCCTGTTCTTTTGTCTCTTTGGAATCAAATCTTGATCAGTGTACCCAATTTTTGTTCTATTTTCAGGTTGCTCTCAGAGACTCCCTCTTGAAAAAATCTAAGAAGGGGAAATACTGATGAATGTGACAAGAAGGTTTGATGGAAGGACACATGGGATGACATGGAGTGCTCCTGAAGCAATCAGCAGTCTTCCCAACAATGGAGGATAAACAAGGGGGATAACAAGTGCTGCTTGTAGAAGGTGCGGAGGATAATGTTGCAGGTTTCACAAGCTTCGGAAAGTGAAACAGAGACCCCAAGACTGGAGTCCGGAGTGAAGAATCCTCCCGTGCTTGTTTCCGTTTTATAATAATAAGGAAATAAAAGCAAAACAAAAACACACCGGTTGCTGGATGATGAAATCATCATGGCTTCTGTAGCTGGGCTAGAATACAAGATGTACAGATCACAGTCCATGAGGAACCATTTTAAATTTTACGAAATATAGAAAGGGCGCTGACATATTTATCTCATTTTATTTTTAGCCAGAAGGGTTTCCATGAGATGTAATTTTGACACGAGAAATGCTTAATACTCCCAAACTCGAGCTGGATGATCAGACATTTTGGCATTGGAGATCATGTGGTAACAAACCATAATTTGGGAACTACCACTTGGCTAAAAAATATTTAAAATTTCACCTGGTTTGTATTTTAAACTCAAATTATTTGTTTAGCATTTGTTGAGCATTTAACAACGTTTATTTGCTAGTCATACGAACTATTGATGGAGTAATACTTTGTATTAGTCTATCACAATTCTTATGATTTGTACATACATGTTATATTGAAATATATTCAATAAATTAATTGTTATGATATTTTATTTCTATATTTTGTATCATTTTATTTCATGCTATATATTTTTTATTGTATTTATTGAGGAAATACGTTCAAAATCGGTTTTCATTGTAGATGTCAAGTAATGATAGTGATAGCGATAATGACAATGATGAATATAACACTGATGATGATGGTGATTGTGATTGTATTGATAATGATGATGATGATGGTGATTGTATTGATGATGAGGATGATGATGATGGTGATTATATTGATGAAAATGATGATGTTGATGGTGATTATATTGATGAAAATGATGATGTTGATGGTGATTATATTGGTGATGATGTTGATGGTGATTATATTGATAACGAAAATGATGATGATTGTGATGGTGATTGTATTGATGATGGCAATGGTGATTGTATTGATGGTGATGGTGATTATATTGATGAAAATGATGATGCTGATGGTGATTAAGTTGATGATGATGGTGATGATTGTGATGGTTATGGTGATTATATTGATGATGATGTTGGTGATTGTGATTATATTGATGGTGATGATGGTGGTTAAATTGATGATGGTGGTTATATTGATGATGTCGATGATGATGGTGATAATGCCTGAATCATCCACGTGAAATGTGATACAGTGAGAGGGAGAGAGAGAGGGAGGGAGAGAAAGATTCTTGGATTCAGTGAAGTGTAAATGCGTTGAATTCTTACGAAATGATGCTGAACACGTGACCCTGTTTTCTTCATATGACGGCATCGTGAGTAAAGAATGAGTAAAGTAAATATGTAAGCGAGTTGCTAAAATATTAAGTTTGTTTGCAAAAAGAAAATCATATTCTTGATAATGCAGTACATATAGTGAACGTGAAATTAATGAAAAATCCCCCCTTAAAAAAAACAAAACACACACACCATGGGTGTCAAATGTACTGAAAACAAATCGGGAGCACGTACACACATGTAGGGTAAAATAGAATAAGTGTGAATGCGTTCTTTGAAAAGAAATATAGTGTACGGACCGATATATTTAACGCTCCTTTATATGCAATTGAAAAGAGGAAACAATGATGAGTGGAAAATACGTCAAAAAAGGTCAGGTGAGATGGCGCTGGTGTCAATGAAAAGAAGAAAAAAAAAATATATATATACTTCTAAAATCTCATACTACTGGACCTAATGTTTATCTAGGGACCATGGCATTCTTTGTGAAAGAAAATCAAAAGGAAATGAAAAGGACGTTGAATAATAATATTTTAGGAAGTACATGTACATGAAAGGGCATCTGGCATCATCTGTTTTGATCAGATTTCTCGATTTTACGATGTTTGAAAATAATCAGCGCAATCAACCTACAGATAATTTATATATATCAAACGTCAATGGGTAAATATAATGCACTAACGCTGTCAAATGTTAGACTCAAAGCTGAGGAGAAATAACACAAATGGCAAAAACAACGAGGGAGGGGCATATTTTTCACTTTCGGAGGGCACTTTTAATCTCCATGGCGCACTTTTGTTTGTTCTACCCACCAACCCACTTCCGGTCCTGATATCAATGTTGGTTTGTATTCTATCTAGTATACCTATCCGATGAATGATTGGAGAATAGAAAGCTACTCGAGTGAAACGAGCGTTAGTCGGCTGTTATTTATAACTGAGCTACCATCAGGACGTCATCGCAAATTTTATCCGATATAGACATTATTATCGGTGATCGGTTACACTTTAAACAAGTTCGGCATCAATAGTCGTCTGCCTTTTGAGTCATAACACACTCGTACTTTTTCCAATGTCATTTTTGGCGCCAAAAAGAATACGAGATTTTTTTTTTAGTGGAAAACGGCTAAGGTTTCTGTATTGCCATGGTGAATGACGTGTCGTGATAAATTAAGCGGATCGGGTCGAAGCGATGACAGCGTCTTGGATGAATAGGCAATACATGAATGATAGTCGACTTCTGATTTGGAATGTCAGAATATCATTATGAAGAATAATTTCGAAAGAAGTACGCGTTCTTAAAGCCTGGTTCGATTGATTTCGTGGGAAATCCTATGATATTTTTCCTGCACGTTTTATTCAGACGAGGATTGAAAAAGGTTAGTTATTTCAAACTTTTGCTCACGAATTTAACATAAAATAAAAAAGAACTAGCCATGCACATAAACTTTACGTTTTGTTCTGATTTTTACGGTAACAGTTTATTGTGATAAATACATGTATGAGCTTAACTTTGAATAAAGTAGGCCTGTATGATAATGACTGAAATACAGAATGGGATAAAAAAAAAATCACAGTGAGGGAGAAAAAAAAGGAGGGGAACCATGCAGATCTATAGGGCTATGTGTTTTCTTGTGACCTTCCATATTATGTTGTACTACTGTTGTATATAATTGTTACCATGTAGACGACCTACATGTTTATGGTATTAATCGAACTGTATTCACAAATGGCATTATTTTTTTTTTTTTATACTTTTAAAATCCATATTTGAAAATGCATCTCGCCAACCCCTATTTCATTCAATTTCCTAAATTATGAAAATAAACGTAAATATTTCATTCGTCATCATGTTAGATATTTTATGATTATTATGATTATCATTAGAATCCCATTTGTTGATAAAACTAATAATTTACAATGTTATTGCCACCAAACACATCTATCGCACTGCGTGTAAACATCCCAGGTATAATTCATATTATTATACGTGTATACTAATTACACATCAAAACTTTATTTTGATTTCAAATTTATCTTAATTGAATTATCTTAACGTTAAGATTGCTTATATTCGAACATTGTTGACTTGCTTAATTGCACCCAATTTTTTTCTTTTTCTGAAGTAATCAGATAAACTTTACGTATCACACATCACATCACAATTTACGGAACCACAACAATTTTAGCTTATATTTTCGAGAATCGAAATCTAACTAATTTTGGATGAAACATGAGACTAGACCCCATCTAGATTTAAATCCAACACTTACGGTTGATCCAATGTTAGATCTATGGCATATAATCCTCTAAGTCTTCTCAACAGTTAGATCATCTGAGATTAGATTAATTCTGCGTGGAAAGGAGAAAGTGCCCCATCTTTTGCGGCTACGCCATTGATTTTGTGAGCCTAATTAAAATGAACACTTACTCTGTCCTATAAAAAATAATCCACTTATAGGGAGTCTATTGTGATTAAATACATTATCGAAGTGTGTATTGTGGCCCGGTGGAAAGGTCCCCGAACTGTGGATCATAATGTACGCGGTTCGAATCCTTGCAATATGATATCATTTGGTAAAACTTCAATCTACACTTGCCGCTTTTTACCCAGGAGAGGTAACTGGGGACTCGGTAGGAAGAAATTCTTTGCATGCTTAAAGGCCTTATCAGGGCGGCTCAGCTAAAGCCGGGGTAATAATAACGATACTTCGTATTAAGCACAGTAGATCATTTAGTAGTTGCGCTATGTATATACATCTTTCATTATCATTATCTATGTTAATTAACATAACTATGCTATTATCATTAATTTCTCTAGTGATGTTAGTAATGCTTGATTTTCTTGGTAATTTAAGTAATGTTAATTTGTTTAGTTATGTTAGCAATATTTTATTTTCTTGGTAATTTATGTTATGTTATTTCCATTAGTAATATTGATTTTTCTTGAAGTAATCTTGATTTGTGTACAGCGCTTTGAAACATTTAAGTCACAAGCGCTATACAAATTTTTCGTATTATTTATTATTATTATAATAATGATTATTAGGTGGGCTGTATATAATACAGACCACCTTATGTTTTCGTTAGAATTGCCTTTATTTATTTATTTATTTATTCTTTATTTATTTTTCTTATTTCCACCCACTTTATTGTTAGCAAGATAATTTGAAAATGGCTCAATCAAATGCCTTGAAATTTGGCACACATATGTATAGGCATATGGACAAAGCAAAATAAGGTTTTCAACCTTGACCTTGACTGATGACGTCATCTAGGCGCCATTTTGTAAAATTTTCTGAAAATCTACTCATGATCATATCTCCAAAACGGAAATTCGTTTCTCATTCATAATTATCATGATCAAGGTCAATATCCGTCCGTTCAATTTCAGGTCAAAAACGCGCGCGCATGCATATGTCCGCGCGTGAGCGCGCGCGCAAAATTAAAAAATGCTCTAAATCGTCTCAAAATCATTTTGGATACGTTTCAGGTCATTTTAAGCGTTTTATAAAAAAATCGCGCACACGCACATGCGCGCGTTTTCGCGCGTAACACCATTACAGAACATAGAATCGCCATTTTTTTTTCTTTCACGATATTTCCCATATTTTTTCGAACAATTTGATACCATGTTTATCTCTTTATGACCATTAATAACAAGATGAGCGTCCATTTAAGATAAATGTACGTGCGCGCGAGCTCTTGTAATACATAGCATATATGGGCAAAAACATGCCTATACAAAATTCATTGTAACTCTTCAAAATGGATGGAAACTCCCAATTTGTTTTCATATTTGGATAGATTATAAGTCGGAAATATGATTTAATGTCTCATTTGACCCTCAATTAACTCATGACGTCATCATAATGGCCTCCGAACTCAAAATTTCAATTTGCATATTATGACGTCAGCATATTTTTGGAAAATTGATTGTATCTCTGTAAATATTGATCGATTTTCTTCCAAATTTTGATATGTTTTAGCTGAGACAATTTTCTACAAATACAATATACACAATTTTTCTTTTTGACAAAGGCATCATGGCGTATTTTTGCGATTAAAGGAGGCATGTCAATTTTTCACATTTTGCGTGTATTCTCTATGGGACTTGACTTTTTTTCAAAACTGGATTCTACATTCCCGTCTTTCGCGAGCAATATCTCCGTCGTTTTAGTTTCGTTTTCACTGAGCTTCGAGTATGTTGTAGCTGAGACAATAAGCTATCACAAATGTGCCCTTTATTTTTCGATCAGATGCCGGGATCATGCTCATATTTCACTTGCAAAGTGGGATTTGAGAATTCCATTTTCCGTTCACGTGTAATGTCTATGTGGATTATTTTGGTATAGTGGTCATAGCACTTGCCTCCCATTTCGGCGACCCACGTTCGATTCCTGGTGGGTCAATGACCCTGGTGGGTCAATTTTTTTCATCAATAATTTATAGGAATATGTAATGTGTATGTGTATGCCTCAATCATTGACAATATAATCACTAATATCGCTGAAATGATTCTTTTCCTACCCCTTCTTCTTCATTTACTTCTTCATAGTAGTAGTGGAAGTAGTAGTAGAAGTAGTAGTAGTAGTAATATCAGCAGTATCATAGTAATCATCATGATTATAATTTTTATATTTATTATTATAGTAAATATCGTAATTATAATCATTATTATAGTGATTATTTGATATTGTTATTATTCTTATAGTTATTTGTATGCTTCTTCTTCTTAACATAATTATCGTATACACAGTACGTCATGTGCCAAGAATTTATTGCTATGATACATCCAAGATGTCTACCAAAACTGTCAATTCGTTGCTGAAATATTAGCAAGCCAAAAGAAGAAACATTAGAATTTCTATTTTAAATTGAAATAAATTATATAGGAGAAATAAGTAGAGAATACAATCATGATTTTGGTACTAGGGATTAACATGGACATAATGCACTTGTTTACATGAACACATTATCTCTTATTTATTCCACCTGCAATGTTTTCTGACTGTTTTCAAAACAATATCATGTTTGTCGATCATAGTTCTATGTAGCTTGATGTCTCATGTTAATTTTTAGTGGAAAAGCAATCTAAGCAACAATTTCTGAATTTTAGCGACAATTGTTCGCCATTGCTGCTCCTTAATACTACTATGACGTGCAGTAACAAATTGAAATTTCAGGACTCATGATAAATTCGTTTAACAGTTGATTCAACTTGGTTGGTTCTATTGTTCGGATTTTTTAGCAGAGCGAGATAGAAATTGACATTGTCATGGCTTACGACTTTGCATTAGTGTTCATCGTCTCTACAATGCTATTTGAACAATATTTGGTGACAAAAGACGGCATTTCTATGTAGCGTTATTACTACTGTGACGTGCAGTAATTACAAATTGAAATTTCAGGACTCATGATCGTTTAAATTCAACTTGGTTTGTTCTATTGTTCTAATTATTTAGCAGAGCGAGATAGAAATTGACATTGTCATGGCTTACGACTTTGCATTAGTGTTCATCGTCTCTACAATGCTATTTGAACAATATTTGGTGACAAAAGACGGCATTTCTATGTAGCGTCAAAAGCCGTCAAATAACAAAAACATGGCAGATAAAAAGATCCTCAGTACTGGGTCTAATTATTTAAAGAAAACTTAATTTGAACCCGGCCATATTCTGTCTCTCTCTCTCTCTCGTTTGTCATTGCCTTCATTTTCCCTCGCTTACTTCTTTCTTACCACGGAATATGTAATGTGTATGTGTATGCCTCAATCATTGACAATATAATCACTAATATCGCTGAAATGATTCTTTTCCTACCCCTTCTTCTTCATTTACTTCTTCATAGTAGTAGTGGAAGTAGTAGTAGAAGTAGTAGTAGTAGTAATAGCAGCAGTATCATAATAATCATTATGATTATAATTGTTATATTTATTATTATAGTAAATATCGTAATTATAATCATTATTATAGTGATTATTTGATATTGTTATTATTCTTATAGTTATTTGTATGCTTCTTCTTCTTAACATAATTATCGTATACACAGTACGTCATGTGCCAAGAATTTATTGCTATGATACATCCAAGATGTCTACCAAAACTGTCAATTCGTTGCTGAAATATTAGCAAGCCAAAAGAAGAAACATTAGAATTTCTATTTCAAATTGAAATAAATTATATAGGAGAAATAAGTAGAGAATACAATCATGATTTTGGTACTAGGGGATTAACATGGACATAATGCACTTGTTTACATGACCACATTATCTCTTATTCATTCTACCTCCAATGTTTTCTGACTGTTTTCAAAACAATATCATGTTTGTCGATCATAGTTCTATGTAGCGTGATGTCTCATGGTAATTTAAGCAATTTAAGCAACAATTTCTGAATTTTAGCGACAATCGTTCGCCATTGTGCTCTTTATTACTACTGTGACGTGCAGTAATTACAAATTGAAATTTCAGGACTCATGATAAATTCGTTTAACGGTTGATTCAACTTGGTTGGTTCTATTGTTCTAATTATTTAGCAGAGCGAGATAGAAATTGACATTGTCATGGCTTACGACTTTGCATTAGTGTTCATCGTCTCTACAATGCTATTTGAACAATATTTGGTGACAAAAGACGGCATTTCTATGTAGCGTTATATCTACTGTGACGTGCAGTAATTACAAATTGAAATTTCAGGACTCATGATAAATTCGTTTAACGGTTGATTCAACTTGGTTGGTTCTATTGTTCTAATTATTTAGCAGAGCGAGATAGAAATTGACATTGTCATGGCTTACGACTTTGCATTAGTGTTCATCGTCTCTACAATGCTATTTGAACAATATTTGGTGACAAAAGACGGCATTTCTATGTAGCGTCAAAAGCCGTCAAATAACAAAAACATGGCAGATAAAAAGATCCTCAGTACTGGGTCTAATTATTTAAAGAAAACTTAATTTGAACCCGGCCATATTCTGTCTCTCTCTCTCTCTCTCGTTTGTCATTGCCTTCATTTTCCCTCGCTTACTTCTTTCTTACCACGGAATATGTAATGTGTATGTGTATGCCTCAATCATTGACAATATAATCACTAATATCGCTGAAATGATTCTTTTCCTACCCCTTCTTCTTCATTTACTTCTTCATAGTAGTAGTGGAAGTAGTAGTAGAAGTAGTAGTAGTAGTAATAGCAGCAGTATCATAATAATCATTATGATTATAATTGTTATATTTATTATTATAGTAAATATCGTAATTATAATCATTATTATAGTGATTATTTGATATTGTTATTATTCTTATAGTTATTTGTATGCTTCTTCTTCTTAACATAATTATCGTATACACAGTACGTCATGTGCCAAGAATTTATTGCTATGATACATCCAAGATGTCTACCAAAACTGTCAATTCGTTGCTGAAATATTAGCAAGCCAAAAGAAGAAACATTAGAATTTCTATTTCAAATTGAAATAAATTATATTGGAGAAATAAGTAGAGAATACAATCATGATTTTGGTACTAGGGGATTAACATGGACATAATGCACTTGTTTACATGACCACATTATCTCTTATTCATTCTACCTCCAATGTTTTCTGACTGTTTTCAAAACAATATCATGTTTGTCGATCATAGTTCTATGTAGCGTGATGTCTCATGGTAATTTAAGCAATTTAAGCAACAATTTCTGAATTTTAGCGACAATCGTTCGCCATTGTGCTCTTTATTACTACTATGACGTGCAGTAATTACAAATTGAAATTTCAGGACTCATGATAAATTCGTTTAACGGTTGATTCAACTTGGTTGGTTCTATTGTTCTAATTATTTAGCAGAGCGAGATAGAAATTGACATTGTCATGGCTTACGACTTTGCATTAGTGTTCATCGTCTCTACAATGCTATTTGAACAATATTTGGTGACAAAAGACGGCATTTCTATGTAGCGTTATTACTACTGTGACGTGCAGTAATTACAAATTGAAATTTCAGGACTCATGATAAATTCGTTTAACGGTTGATTCAACTTGGTTGGTTCTATTGTTCTAATTATTTAGCAGAGCGAGATAGAAATTGACATTGTCATGGCTTACGACTTTGCA
Organism: Mesocentrotus franciscanus; assembly: GCA_037976565.1. Taxonomy (NCBI): domain Eukaryota; kingdom Metazoa; phylum Echinodermata; class Echinoidea; order Camarodonta; family Strongylocentrotidae; genus Mesocentrotus; species Mesocentrotus franciscanus. Next base: position 23,545,298 of record CP137680.1, on the reverse strand, counting down.
TTAGTGTTCATCGTCTCTACAATGCTATTTGAACAATATTTGGTGACAAAAGACGGCATTTCTATGTAGCGTCAAAAGCCGTCAAATAACAAAAACATGGCAGATAAAAGATCCTCTGTACTGGGTCTAATTATTTAAAGAAAACTTAATTTGAACCCGGCCATATTCTGTCTGTCTGTCTCTCTCTCGTTTGTCATTGCCTTCATTTTCCTCGCTTACTTCATTGCAGGGGCGGATCCAGCCGGCGGCAAGGGAGGGGGCCTAAAAAGCCCACTTCGTGCGAAAATTTGAAAATCGTGCCGGTCGATTTTTCGCTCAGGGGTAGTGAGCAAAAAAAAAAAAATTTGGCACCCGAAAAAAATTTTTCCCTCCGGGCCCCCCCCCCTGGATCCGCCACTGCTTCATTGTTACCACGGAATATGCAATACCTGTATACCTCATGTCAATTAGAGTCAAAGGTATAACTGGTTGTTGTCCAGGGTCAATGGTCAAATTGTCTCAATCTATCTTCCATACATCCATAATGATCAAGGCTAAACAGTAGAAACTTGACATATCGATAGATCATAATGGTAGAAGCATTTTATATAACAATATGAAATCGTGAAAATGCATTCTTCATTATGTAAATCATTAGCATACGTATCACCTAATTCGTCAAGGTGACGAATTCAAGTCTAGTTCATAGTTGGATAGAGTATGAGTGGGAGATATGATTTCTTATAAAAAAACAAAATCTAGAAAATGCATATTTCATTTTGATATTTAGATTTGAGGGTCCAAGGTCAAATATACTGTACATGGTTTCTCTAAAACCATGCATTGTATAGACTAGAAATTTGGCACACTAATAGACCTGAATAAGAGGATTATTTCAAAAAATAAGGTCAAATCATGCCAATGTTATCTAAACTACTTAGTATGTCACTAAACATGTGTGGCATGCACTTGGAACAGCCCACCTATACTTGTTATTAACAAGTATTACATGTCTAGTTATTATTGTTGTTATTATTATTATCATTATTATTATTTTCATTATCATTATTAGATGAAGTATCTATGTTAATTAACATAACTATGTTATTATCATTATAAAAATAATTATTGTTATTGTTGTTATTATTGTTAGTAGTAGTAGTAGTAGTAATAGTAGAAGTAGTAGTAGAAGTAGTAATAGTAGTACAGTGTAGTAGTAGTATAGTATCAGTAGATCAGTAGTAGTATAAGTATCAATAGTACTATAGTATTGACCTTCCCACTTCTTCTCTACCCACCCCTTCATTGTACGTCATCCGCGCCGCTGCTCTCCCGCTCTTACGTGTTCAATTATCCGTGAACCGGCTTTTTCCATCTCGGTGATTGTACAATTTGTGAATTGCTCTCAAGAGGCAATCCATTCTCTGAAGTGACATTTGAGCATCTATAATATCTTCATGATTTGAGCATACGATTGTTTTGTCCATATGGAAGAGGGCTAGGGATGGGTTGTCCAGCTGGAGTCATCAGAGAGCGTTTCCTAGCAATAGGTACATTGTAGGGATTTTCCCCCATTAATTCTTATTATTGCGCAGTCTATTTCAAAATGAGACAAAGCAAACTGTTAAGAGATGGCAGTATCAGAAATGTCAGTGAAAAACTAGTTCAAGTGAATTTGATATTTCCACTAACATTGTTTTTATCGATATGTTATTTAATTGTTTTACTTTGTTTACTATATCCTTTACAGTATTCTAAGTCAAACATATTCGTATATTAAATCTAATGTAGATTATGACATTACATCTATTTTGTATACACTGAAAGATTGGCGGTTGATTCATGAAAAATGTCGTGCTCATATAAATCTCGATCAAATGAATATTTTTCTCTTTACTTTAGATTGTTTTATTAACAATTACATGTATGTGCAGAGGCGTAGGGGGCAGGGAGGGGGTGTCGGTTCAAGTCTTACGAGATATTGAAAATACGGGGGAGCTATATTATATGTCTCGGTGATGATCTCGTCATTTTCTTCTCTCGTCCCCCCTGTCTCTTAACCTTATGGATTGAGGGCTTTGTATCCCAGTTCTCCCTGTTTGTAGCTACGGTCACCGTACTCGGTCGTTTGTTTCATATCGACTTTTCTCTCACATTTCATTATTACGAATATATAATTATATGGTATGATGACGCGCTTCATTCTCCTTTCCATTTTAACACGTTTCTATTTCCAGATGCAAAGGGCAACCTATTCGATCCGATTTCTGTGAGGAATCCTCGTGAAAGACAATTAGTCACAGTTTCCTAAAAGCTTACTTACCACAAGTCCACTTCTACCATCCCATCACCAGTAGTACCATCGACGTACCACAGGGGGCTTTAAACCAAGGTAAACTAAGAACAGTAGAACATCATGGGATCACTCTTTAGGGAATGCAAGAATGGTTGGATCGTGGTAGTCGGCCGATTTATCAGCGGCTTCGTCGAGGTCGGGACGGTGAAGAGCTTCGGCGTTCTCTTGCCCGACATAGTGACGCAGCTCAATGCGACGTCGGGAAAGATTGGGCTTGCATTCGGACTTTGCCACGGACTTACATTTGGTTTGGGTAAGTGACTTGACCATTTGTTTACTCAGCTCGGGAGAATTATAAAACACGATCGCAAACACTTTCGAAAAATAACATCAAGGGCGATTTAAATTCATGCCCTACTGTATGTCCTATTGAAATCATGTTTAGATTACCTAATACATTAATGTGATGTTGGCACGTTTAAGTGATAGTGATAGTCAGGGCCGGTATTCAATTCAATATTTTCTTTAAGTATATAAAACTATTTCTTAGCATTTGGTTTAGCTAGTATTCAAATCACATTTAAGCAATTTACATTTCACATTAGATGTGCACTAATATAATTGTGTGCAGCTTATGATGACAGCGTACGAAAACCATGAGCTAAAGCCCTGCCAATCAATGCTTTCAAATAGTTGGCTTAACCCTAATAGGGGGGGCATTATGCCCCCTCTGCGATTTTTTCTGATTGTTCGGGAACGCATACGGATGACGCTCCGCTGCTTCACAACTTTTTTCTTTCGAGTCTTGCGCATCTTTTAAAACAATTTTTTTGAAAATCGGACCTACCGTTACAAAGTCACGTGACCTTTTATCTTTACATGTCGACCCGAAAGTCGCTCATTTTCGTGATTTGTGTACAAAAGATATGGAAATATAATTTTTCCTAAAAAGAGATAAAACATTGGTTATTTGGTCTTTTTTAAAGTTTAGGTGTTTGTTTGGGAGTCAAAATAGTTGAATTATAGTCAGAAATGAAATAAATCAATAAAAACAATGAAATACATAAGTTAAAAAAAACAGTGAAATACATACGAAATTATCAAAACAAGAGATAACATAAGGAATGACCTGGCGCTTCCAAGTTTTTTGTCGTATTATTATTCCAAATGATCTAAAAAATATATGTAGTGGAAAAGAAAGCTTAAATATGAAGAATATATGATTTATGGGTAAAAATGTGAATTTTATGACCTTATTTGCATAATTTACCATAAATATGCAAATGAGTGAATTTTTCAAAAAATTGAATTTACTGTAGTATTCTATACACTTCACTTGACATGCATGCAAATTTTCGCGGCGCGGCCGTTTCACGGCCGAGATCTTAGGGGGCAGAATGCCCCCCGGCCGTATTAAGACCTCAAATAGCCCTGCCTTTTTAGGGTTAAGTCTGCTAGTCTTAAATTTAGGGTAAAATATTTAGCCAGAAGCAATATCTGAATACCGAAGTTGGTTAAGTATTTTATCTAAGCCGAAAACTGAGTAAATACTCCTGTTATGACTTAATTAAGTATTGAATTGAATAGCGGCCTAGTTTCCATAGACCCATGTCTTTGACTATATTGGGACACGGTGGACAAAAGCACCAAACTTTCTACAGATACTTATCAAGCCCAAAGCTTCAAACTACCTCCACAGAACTCACTAAACTGTACCACGTCTTCAGGGTATATCATGCTAATGTATTCATATTGTAAGTATGTTTGCTAGTATTACATTGGCATTAAAATTCAAACTTTCACAAATAATCTGTTATAGCATGTATGTTTATTCATCATGGTAATGACCAACTAATTGATGAAAAGGGTCTATAGAAGGACTTCATGTTTTCAATTATCTACACTATATGTACAGTTGACTTAATTTCACATTAAAAAAAAACAATTTAGTTATATGATACGTTCTTTACTTTATTGTGGAACTAGGAGAGCGACTTAGAAAGCCAATTATCGGTATATAATAATGTGGTCCTCTTGTAACATGACTTCTCATACTACAAAGTGTAACTCATCACTGGCAAGCTAAATCCGGACCCTTCCTGTTATCCTTCCTCCTTAATTAGCAAGACTAACCTGGGTTTTGAACATTAGACTTTCAGTTTTTTCAAATACCAGTGAATAAATATGTACTCCCTAAAATCTGCATAGATTAGCTCATCTGAGAAGGAGCAAAACATGGTCATAATGGAAATTATTTTAAACAGGCCACTTTCGTAATCTATTTAATCTATATATCTGTGTTAAGTGTCATGATACAAATTATTTCATTCACCTGTTATTAATAATTTTATTTCAGTAGTCAAGATGCGAATTTCATACATTCATTAATTATGACTTGTCCTACCTAGGAACAATTAATGTATACAATTCGCATTCTGACTATTGAAATTCATTAAAGGTGAATGAAATAATTTGCAACATGACACTTAAAAAAAATGTATGCTTTAAATTTGATTACATTACGAAAATGGTCTATTTGAAGGAATTTATATGTGGATGATGGATCCCATATCTAAAGAATGTACTTTGGTCGGACTTGTACCCCAAACCTTGTTTAGCTACCTGGTTTTACTTTTTACACCGTATTTATTTAAAATTCAATCTTCTAATTTGCATAAATTAATATAGACAAAGAGATTAGTCAGGTAATCTGGTACTATAATTTGTGCTCTGAAAGTTGATCTTAATCGTCATTGAGGATTTGTTTTAATGAACATTCCCTGGTATCAGAAATTGTTTACTGTTTACTTAAAAAAAAGAGACCAGCATGTCTTTAATCAGCTGAAATCATAGTCAAAAGTATAAATGACGTAGTTAAGTTATATATTAATTTACAAAGTGTAATATTTAAAAAGCTTGCCCATGCCCCAGCCCCTTTTAAAGTCGAATGGTTTAGCCTTAATTACACACAAAATATGCACTTCCTGGATTGGTTTCTGTTCCCCGTTTCTGATTTTTTATACAAAGCACACGTAAAAATATGATAATGTTTGTTCGCTTTTTTTTCTAGTAAATTGGCATGTACAGATTTGATACCCCTTTGTTTGCTTGTCAGATAATGTATATATATATTTTGAATTGTACTATCCCATTTTACAAAATACTGCTCCATTCCACCCGTTCTCGCTTTAAGGCGTAGAACAAAATGAATCAAACGGGGATTTTTTTTGTTTAAATTCAGCTCTGGATCCTTAGTATAAATAAGATTTTAGGAAAAAAGCTCTCATATGTAATTCCCCTTCAAGACAAGGGGATAAAAAAATCATGGGGTGTGAGCACTGGTCTTCCTCAGTCGATTAAATGTATAAAAAGAGAATTAATATTGAATAAATAAATGAAAATGAATATAAGAAGAAAACAAAAAACACGACATTAATAATCATGTTGATTAAAGAAAGGTATAGGAAGGGATCGAGGCGTCTTTTCACTGATGTTCTTTTGTCACTCTTTTCACTCCCTTTTTCTTCATCATTTCTTTTCCCGCCCTTTCAAGGGATAGGGGCGTTACCCCCACAACTGAACCGCTGGCTCCAGTGGTGATTCTACACTCTGCTAATCAATGTCTATATACTCCGCTGTTTTCGATTGCATTTCCAACCCCTGATTCTGTTTAACCCCATAGGTCCATTGACGAGTGCACTATACCGATGGACGCAGAGCCGTTGGGTGATGGTGATAGGTACCTTAATAGCTACCATCTCTATCACACTTGCATCCTTTGCTACTGATGGAAGTCATCTTCTTGTTGCCCTCATCTTCACGGGTGAGTGACAGGCACGGTGGAGATTGAGGGTTCTTGCATTCATTGTTTTACCTTTTCCATCGCTTAAATTCATTTGTAATCAAGACAAGTTTTGTTGCTCAGAGAGTTTACTTTTTTAAATGGGGCGATGAGTGTGTGTGTGTGTGTGTGCGAGCGCGTTACTGGTGATTGATTATCACTCTTATCAAAATGTACCCAAGGACATCGTTCGAGACGAGGGGTGTGGTGATTTTGTAGTGGCGATGGTGCTGGGGGAAGGGGGGTAACACCCCATTATAAATTTCCATCGGCATTTTCTGAATTTTGATTAAGACAGTCGGCAAGTCGCTTAAAGATGACCTCCTTATTTTAGTGGAACGGGACTTTGGAACCCCCAGCGGAAAAGTTGAAAATCTGACGACCAGTATCAACCATTTCCGGCAAATCAGAATAACTCTGATATCCCTTTTCCGTTTTTTTCCTTCTTGGATCCGGTCCGACACTTCCTATTTAAAATAGAACAGCAATTATCCTGAGTATACGTGTTTGCTATAGAGGTAATATAGATCTTAAAGTAAAGAAATATTATGAATTTGTTCTCTATACAGTGGCAGTTTCACATTCTGGCTATGTAATGTTAATGTCTATAACTGGCTTTATTAATGCACACCTCGCAAGTCAGATAGCACCCTTCTGTCCTTAGTATAGTATTAAATTTGCCTATCATATTTTCCATAAATCAGGGAGCTGGGTATCAATATTCAAGAATCTCCTGAGGTTCCCTTTCACGAGGTGCCTGAACGTGATCAAATAGCGCCATCCTTCTCATACCTTCTTTGTGAACCTGTTTTTTCTCCCCCAGGACTTGGGTACTCATTAATGTGCCTACCGACCATCATGGCGCTCAACAAGCACTTCGTCGATCGCTTCGCCCTGGCCTATGGTGTCGCTCAGACCGGCCCTGCTGTCGGTATGATCGTCCTGCCGGTCATCACTGAGAACCTTGCTCATGGTTTCGGTTGGAAAGGCGCTCTCTTCCTTCTAGGTGCCATCAACTTCCATATGATGATCACGGCTGTGGTCACCCGGGAACCCGAGCATGTTTATGGACCCTGGCGGAGAAAGAAAACTAGTGATCCAGAAGATATGGAGAGCAAGAGAGCACAGTTCGAGAAGGATGCATGTAACCTGAAGGAAGTCAAGTCTCTTGGTGCGTCGGTATTGTTAAATGGTGGAGCGGAGGAAATCCCGTACCAGCAACGCGATAGGGCTAAATATGGCAGCTGCATGAACCTGTCATCGAACGTGTCCAAAGCGGCGATCAGGAATTCTTTCTTGATGAGAAAGTTCAAATCTTGTGACGAGGAAGACATTGCGATTCTGTCTGATGATGAATTCAGTACGCCTAAGCAGAGCCTTCGCGACAAATTTGAGAAACGGAAGCCGTATCACAGATATGGCAACGATACCGTCAACTGTAATGACAAACAACCACTTTGTTCTGATAGTCGTGGTAAATACTACGGTAAAGAACACTGGGCATACGAAATCAGGAAGCTGAGTTACGTCTCAGAAGAGCATGAGTCCATTGATAGCCATGAGAGACTGAGCAAAGGCGATACTTTGCGATTCTCCTGCAGTTCTTTCTTGAGCTCCTGCAAGTCTGGTGCCATGTCCGTTGTCCGATTCCTAGACCTCGAACTCATGAGAGACGCACCGGCTTTGATCGTCCTGCAGCTTTCGTTCATCCTTCTCACTTCCGTCCATGTCGGTTGGATGATCTTCCTGGTACCCCACGCCATCGCAAAAGGCATCCCATTGGAGAGTGCTGTCTTCCTATCTTCAGTTGGCGGAGTTGGTAACCTGATCGGTCGAATCGTCCAGGGGCCTATTGTGGACAGACGACTCTTGACGGGTGTCCAGCTTTCCATCCTGCTATCCATTGTCAACGCAATCACATTCGCGATAGATCCGTTGCTGCAGACCCTACCTGTTCTCTGCGTCGATGCGTTCTTCAGTGGACTGTGTAGTGGCGCTTTGATCCCACTTGTAGCTATATGTGTCAAGGAGGTTGTTCCCAGGGACAGATTCGCCAATGCTGTGGGTCTCGTGTCACTCTCCTACGGCGTAGGAGAACCTCTTGGTGGTTATTTAGCAGGTATAAGTTTTGTTGAAGTATTATTCTTTAATATGATACAGAAGCACAGCTGTTAAGTAAATATACAGAAGTATTTGTTCATGTTGTTAGTGCTAACTAATGAATCGTTGTGTATCTACCCCCTTTTCCACCAATTTTCCCTACCTCGTAAATAAAATGAAATCTTTTTTCTCGAATGGTATCGCTCAAAAATTAATAGAGGGTGAGAGTCCTCAGGAAGTAATATTCTAGTTTCATACCAAGAAAGACAAAGTGATCAAGCAGGAGAGAACTTGTTGTTTTCATTGCAATAGATTTATTTGTATAAAAACATCAAAAAGTGACATTTTCAGTTGTACAAGATCCGTTTAAAAGTGGAGTTCTACTTTAAAGTAATGGTTCATGTGTCACAAATTCTGTTTCCAGCGAATATATATACATGTACGAACTTCCCCAATTATGTTAACTGGTCTTCATTTCTTTTGCAGGAAAGCTTTCTGACGTCACCAATTCTTACGAGAGTGTCTTTCTAGTATTCGGTGGCCTGGAATTTCTCAAGGTTCTGCTACTAATTGTGGTCACAGTCATGGTTTGGAGAGAGAGCAGAGCAACACCGAGTTGATGAAGCACTACTGTTCAGTATCAAAATAAAACCTTTCGAGAATCTCAGGGTTCATATGGTGCAAATTAGCTTTACTAACTACCAGTACAGGAATGGAAATGTAGTTTTTGGGGTGTCATATTAGAGACAGTTTCATTTGGATTTGGAATCCGCTTTCAAAATAGTGTAATTCACTCTCAGGAAGAGTTATTTAACCCCTACTCTGGAGTGGATTCTACTTAAGTGCGTTCAACTCCAAAAGAAGTGATCTCTATTTTGAATCCTAGATGGATTCCACTCTCCAACATGAATAGAGTACTGCTGAGTATTATATAAACTGTAGCTTGTATGTATACCTAATTTAAAAAAAAGCAAAATAGGCTGCAGGTCTGACAGGATTAATATTAACGTTGTCGGAGAACCTGACATCACAAAATGTTTTCAAAGACATCAGAGATACACTAACTAATAAATCAAATGTTGGAGACGTACGAATGTGTATTCCACAGTCTCTCTGGCTGAGCAGCTTATATCCTATACGGTAGTAACAATATTTGTCATTCAAGAAAACTAATGTAGATTTATTTTTGTGCATAAAAAAGCCGATGGGCCCATCGTTTTGAAAATCATACATGAATGTATTAAATATCAGTCTTCATGAATACTGCGAAAATCCATAGCCAGTAAAAGCCCAATTGTTGCTGCCAAATTTCATTCGTATTTCATACTTTTCTGACGAATCGATTTAAAGAGAGAAAGGAAGAATCATAGAAGTGGACACCAACAAATGTTTTCAAGGATTCACATGTTGGGAGGGTATCTTTAAAGGCCATATAAGTCGTATCCGGAAAGCTGTTCCCTGGACAACTACCTCAGATAAGTATTCCCAAGGGCAACAATCCGCAAACAGTTACCTCGAGGACATGGCCTACTGACCAATATCCCAAGGATACAAATCCATAAACATTACTTTCTGGACAACTAAACCACTAAGACTAGTATTCTGGTAATTAACTCCACAGGGAAAACCTCTGACAAACCCCGCACTCTATCGACTCACTGTAGAATTGTTGTGAATAGATTTTAACATTGGGTACAAAACAATACTTGCATCTATCACACTGACGATAATTCCTAGGACAATTACCATCTGGACATTGGCAAATGAACCAGAACAAGTACCTCCTCTGATAGTTACCTCCAGTGGTAATCATTAACCGAAGGGAGACATGACCTCCCTGATCAACCAATAAAAAGAATGGTCATCCACGGAACTTAGTGGTCAAGACCTTAACCCTGCCCCTACACTAGGTGTTTGGAGGAACTCTGTGATTTTATGTATCACCCCCATTCACTCCCTCATTCAACAAATCTGCCTACGCAAGTGGTGGCAACTAACACTCGGACATCACACACCCTGGGACAACCATTCGGACAACTAATACACAAACAATTAATCATGTAAAACTTGCTACTCGGATATCCAACTGATAATTATAATGAATTATTGCTCAGACAATCAACACTCATACGATGACTCATAAGATATTCACCAACCTGACAACTGCCGTTGTGACGATTATGATAATACTATGCCGTTATTATATGCCGCATATCACATCATGATATCACATCGAAATGCATTTCCAAGGGACTGTGGATATTGTTACTCTGGCTTATGCTCACGCTCAGTGCATTTAAGTAAATAAATCCTGCCAGGTAGGCCTACCCAGATACCACACATAGGTTGAGCGTGGCAAATGTAGATTAATGTCTTGCCGAAGGGCGTTAGCGGTGCGACAGGGATTCGAACCCAATAACTTGTGGTACAGTCCGGAGACTTATCCGGACATACCACCTGTACACCCAGGACAATCAACAATCGGATAACTAACAACTCTGCCGTTTACTTGTAAGGAATGCCAATTAAACTAAGAACACTATCTGGGTCAATCATTCTGATAATTACACCCGCAACAATTGCCACACGGACAATTTATTTCCTGAGAATGACCTCTCGGACAATGACCGCTCGGACAACTAGCACCGAGACGATCAACCCTGACATCATCAAAACATGCACCCAGACAACTACTCAACTGAAGAATGCAATTGGGGACAATTAACACCCAGAACAACTATTGAATTTGAATTGGATTTGAATGTGAATTTATCTGGTGATTTATAACAGAAATTCTTCTTCCGTTGGTTTACGAATAACAAAGGACTTTTCACCCCCCAGTAAAAATCAAATATATATATACTTAGTAATGAGGTATACAAGCTTACAATGTGAACAAAATATCAGAAGAGAATGCAGACGAGAGTTTGAAAGAAATTACAAACAAGAGTGTGTAATGAAATATATTACAAGAAATTCAATAATTCAACTCATCCCGACGCCCTCAAATTATCTTGCGAAGAAATAATAGTTTCAGTTTATGTTAATACATGTTTAATTCAGATCGAACAGACCCCACTCTATTGCCCCTCTGTAGAACTGTTGAATATTTAATGGTATGTTTATTCAAAATAAGGAATAAAAGAATGATACGCGATTTTGCATGGTGTATGAGAATCATAACTAGCATGATTAGTATAATCCAATTTACTAATTTTTCCGTCCGAAGGAAAAGAAAGAAGAAAAAGAAAAGGTTGTAGTCATAGAGAAGAGAAGGGAAAAGTATATGGGTGAAAATAGAAGTAAAATGGTAAGGGAAAGAACAGGAAAGACGGATGTAGAGAAGGGAGAGATTGAATTAAGAGGGCTTTAAAAAGGACGAAAAATAAGTTTGATCCTCTAATTAGACTGACATAGACGGTAGTTGTATTGTGGGTACAAAAGTAAACATTAATCTATCACCCGGATTATGATCCTAGAATAATTATCACTCGGACAACTAACATGACTAAATTCTCATTGATTTTACCAAAATTAAATAAATACTCGGACAACTACCGCCTGACGATATCCCCAGGAGAATTAGAATAGTCAACTAACATCAAAATGATAACATTCAGAAAAAAGACCGTCCGGACAGCTATAGGTACATGACAATATTCAATATAGGACAACTTTTACTCGGACACCCAACGCCATGCTGATTACAGTCAGGACAGTTACCCCTTGGACAACTGCCAAAATGATGATGAGCCGTAAGGCACTTACCACTCGGACGACTAACACCCTAGCTATTAAACATAGGATAATTACCATCGGACAACTACCACAGTGACGATTATCCCATACGCTGATACAATAACAGGTCCGACAATTCCCACGCAGACGATAAACGCTAGGACATTAACCAATGGGACGACTAACAGACAACCAATATTCTGACCATTATTCCTGGGACAATTGCCACTCTGACAACGGTTAACCCGGCGCACTTAATTTGGCGTACTTTTTGGTTATGGAGACCTTTTCAGCCCCGGTGGAAAAGGCGCTTAGGAGAGAACTGGAAATTCACGATGTTTTAGAATATACCATGACCTTAACCCTGTGCACTTAATTGGGCGTACTCTTTGGTTATGGAGACCTTTCAAGTCTCGGTGGAAAAGGCGCTTAGGAGAATTGGAAATTCACGATGTTTTAGAATATACCATGACTAGCAAAGGTGGAAGTTGTCTGGAAACACATCTACAGTGGAATAGCCATTACAGCAATATGAAGTTTGCATACATTTATTTAAATAATATCATCTCCCTAAAATCCACTATTTCTTCTTATTTGTTTGACTTTGCTCAGCCTTTCCACAACCCGTTTGCCCGAATTTTTGGTTTTTGTGTTCTCCATCAATATTTATTTTAGGAGAGAGCTGGAAGTCGATGATATTTCAGTACAAAAAAAATGGGAGAGTTGTCCACAAATAACTGATAAATATCACAATCGGATGACCAATACGCCAATTTGAGATTCCCATGCGTTTGGTATATCTCAACTTTCAAGCATACATTGCTTTCAAAATATTTCTTCGGCTTTGTTCAGCCGTTCAACAAACTAGGCTGTTTTTTTTTCTCTCTCTCTCTTTCTATGCTTCTTTGATCTTTTTTCACCCATCAACATTTTTCTTTACAAAATGGTTTAATCGTCCATCGCTGGAATAGGGCACCGTCTTGGCTATACATCACGCGATGATTATATTAATACATGTAAAGGTGATACATTGTATAATGAAAATGAAACTGTTTATTTAGAAAATGCTCCTCTAAAACCTGAAAAACTTCAGATAGATACACGCAAGTGACGCAACCACTGACCTTTAAATCTACTCTTTACACTCTCCTCCATTTCTAGCGGTCTGAAAAATGTATGTGAGTTTTAGAGCGGATTCTTTTTGTTGTGTCATATAAGCCCAATTAAACGCCTCCACACTTTTCACAAGTCTTAAGGATATACGTACAAATAAATGAAAAGTGTGGGGGCGTTTGGGCCTATATGACACAACAAAAAGTTCCGCTCTGAAACTCATATAAATTCTTTCAGACTTTTCATTTATTTCTGCGTATGTCCTTAAGACGTGTGAAAAGTTCATCAGAAAAATGGACATAGTGCATGCACAATATTGTTCATACGCTGCGCAGTGACCTTACAAAGGCGCGAAGACAAATCTGCATGGTGTTAAACTGTTTGGTCAGATGAACGTATGGCTGAAGATTCAAACTTTTTGCAGTGGGAATATTGTTAGGAAATCAAAATAAACACGAATTGATCCCAGGAGCTAATATTAAAAGGAAGAAAACCGTCGATGTGTTATTATGTAGGATGTTGTTGAGAATTGTTTTATATTTATTTTTATCTGGTATGCAAGATTTTGTGTTTTGCTTTTCCATGATCATTCCAAAGTGACACGAATTTCAAATGCGAGAGCATTAGATTAGGTCAGAGGTTAGGCTTTATTTTATTTTAAAACTTATATCGTTTGCTCATTAATTTTTAAAAAATTTCTTGTCCATTTGTTAAAACAACATGTAAGCACGGTGATGGAAATTGAAAGAAAATGTTTGTTTTAATTTCGGAATGTGTAAAGTAGAAATTCCACAAACTTGATTTATTATGATACAGCTCCATACAATTTTTATTGCACCGTTTTTTTCTTATTCGCACTAGGTTAAAGATCTAGAACTGTACTTTCTTTTTAATGTTATAATCAATAGTTATTGGCTCCAAATGAGCAACGTGCTTGCTTGCATAATGGCTTAATTAGTAAAATATGATAGGTGTTCGGACGTGAAAGTATGCTGATAAAGGGCAGACACAAAAAAGGTATAAAATATTCGAGATGTGTTTGGGAGTATGAGAAAGTGTGGTGCAAAAAAGGCGTCAAATTCGCAAGGCGGCGAGTGTACGGTTGGCTGAGAAAGCTAGCAGGTGTGTGAGTTCCTCGCCCTAACGCTGATAACGTAATTGGACTCCATCCCATTCAAGAGACGGTACTCCGACTCCTCTTTATTATCACACACGGGGATGTTTAGGAAAAAAACATATCTTATTCAACCGGTGTTGATGACATAATATCAATCATGTCGACATTTTGGTAAAACGATCGCGTCTTTTGCGTGAAATAATGATCGCGTCATTTGCTTCTAAAGAAATATAGGCGAAAGCGCTTCATTATTTTTCAATAAAGTGAACTTCATCTTTTATTACTAAATCTGAATCAATGATACGTGACGTCGCTATCATCCATCCAAATCGGCAACTTTCGATTGAAGCTGTCTGGACGAGTAACGTCATGTGTTCCATTTTTCATTTCCCTCATTTTGCTATAATTTATGATTTTTGTCTTTCTAGAAGGAGAGGAAAACATAAATTATTGTTTCACGCCTGCGCAATACTGGGAAAATGTACTTCTTCAACCCCACGTTTATGTTCTCGAAATTGAAAACTATTTGCTAGTGCACAGTGAAACTCGTTTTAGATTTTTTTGTTTCATGTAAATTTGGTGCCCAAGATATGAGACTAAAAGACATAATTATTGTACTTTTATCAAAGATATAATTTTTGTTGAATATGTCACTTGATGTTCCCTTTTTGCCTGATAGATTTAAATATAATCATGTCTAATAATAAGAGGAATTGTATTTCTTACATTCAAAACTCATGCATCGGTTAGTTGACATTGATAAGATAGAGTAGGGGTATTTTCTCGGAAATTATAATTTATGTGTGTTAAAGCATTTTAAGGCTATTACCAATTCTTTTATTGGAGATAGGAGTTGTATTAATTAAAGTTAGAAAAAAAATGTGTACGTTATGAACATGATTATCCAAATGGTTTATTTCCCTGCCTTTGTGTTTCCCATTTCTGTAAAATCGAATGAATTTGCTCTGTAATAATGCAGACTTTTAACATGCTTAAAGACATACATATCATCATTCATTTTGTAATAATTTTGACATCAAGAGAGACCTGGCAGCATAATTATCAAACAAAAAATTGAGTGTTCCCTTATGAAGTCTTAATTTTTAACAGATTATGTAAGCCTACTAAAAAGTTGATTGAGTTAAAAAGTTACATAAGTTAATACCAAATATTTTTGATTAATGTCGAATATAAATCATCTTAATGGGATATCAGCTTAACTAATTTCTTGTTTTGTCATTTGCCTTTGCAGGATCATACTTTTTTCATTTGGTAAAAGCCCCAAATCGATAAATCCACTTAAAATATTTGGTAGAAACTGCAATATAGCTCAGTAATGAGCAAAGAAATATAAACACCAATAGTCTCGACCCGTGGTTTCCTATATATACTTGAAAGTGTGAGTAACGTTTTTCAGTGAATGTTTTGTTGTTGTTTATATTTAGTTGGTTTAAACAACATTTCTAAGGGGTGACAAACAATTAAGATTTAAATTGTGCCATGTTTTGAAAAAGAATTGAGAGAGACCAATTCTAAAAGAGAGAGAAAGAGAGAGAGAGAGAGAGAGAGAGGATATATGGGGGAAATGAAACGGAGAAAGAAAGGGGAAGAGAGAGAAATAGACATGTAAAGAAAGGGGTAGTGACAGAGGTGAGAGAGAGAGAACAAAATAAGGAGAAGAGAGAGAGAAGAGAGAGAGAGAGAGGATAGATGGGGAGAAATGAAGACGGAGAGAGTGAAGGGAAATAGGGAGAAGTAGACATGTAAAGTAGGGGATAGAGAGAGAGAGGAGAGAGAGGGATAGATGGGGAGAAATGAAGACGGAGAGAGAAAGGGGAGGGAGAAGTAGACATGTAAACAAGGGGGGGGGGTAGAGACAGAGAAGAGAGAGGAAGAAAAAATATAAGGAAAATAGACGAGAGAGAGAGAGAGAGAGAGAAAATACTCTCTCTTTCTATTCTATGAGAGAGAGAGAGAGAGAGAGAGAGAGAAAGTAGTTAAAAGCTGAGTAGAGCAATTATGAATGACATAAACACAAAAATGACAAAGCAGTATATTTTATTAGATAAATAGATTTATTGCATCTATGAATAGATCAATTAACTGCATTAAGCAGTTACGGACATGATTTTCACATTTGAACTACAAGCAACATAATTTAAACTTTATCTCATTTTCAGAACATTACTACATCATTTATGTGTCGAATATGTATGCAGACAATTACATGTACTTGATGTCTAATAGGTCGACATTTTAGTTACTTAATTACGCGCTAATTTGAAACGGTCACTGAACTTTATCGTAAATTGGCTCCAGTTCATGAAGCAAGAAGAGACTGAGGAAAAAAGATATAACACGAACTGGAAAAAAGGAGCGAGAGGGATAAATAAGGGAAAGATAGGAGAGAAAGAGAGAAAGAGAGAGAAGAGAGGGTGAAGGGTGTAAGGGAGGGAGGAGAAAGAGAGAGAAGAAAGAGAGAGAAGAAAGAGAGAGAGAGAGAGAGAGAGAGGGGGTGGAAGTGGGGAGGGAGGGGAGAAAGAGAGAGAAAGAAATAAAGAGAGAGGGAGAGAGAGAAAGAAAGAGAAAGGAAGAAGGGAGATAGATATATAGATAGAGAGAGAGAGGTGGGCAAGGGGAAAAGGGAGGGGGAGAAGAGAGAAAGAAAGAAAGAGAGAGAGAGAGAGAAAGAGAAAGAATGGAGATAGATAATTAGATAGAGAGAGAGAGAGAGAGAGAGAGAGAAAGAGAGAGAGAGAGAGAGAGAGAGGAAGAGAGAGAGGGAGAGAGAGAATGGAGAATGGGGGCGGGGGGGGGGGCAATTGAAATACGAAACAAGGCATCGCATTTTACCATTTTTATAAAAATGAATATACTTATAGCAGTAGCAAACAAAATAAATATAAATGCCCAAGTTGTACTGCTTTAAGCATAACTTATATCTGTATATACATGTATATAGACAGAATTTCAACGAACAGAACTAGTAAGAGAAGAAGAGTAATACTGTAAAATACATTTGCAACGTTATTGCTCCATGAAGTGGGATACATTCAAAACGAATCTGCTATCATGCATGGCAATTTTTGTCACTAAATCGGAGTTTTATCTTTTATATACATGTATGATCCTCACAACTGAACATACATAATACGTAGAACACACATATACTGACTCGTCCATATTGCGTACCATGAGGAGAAAATAATAAATTATTATCAATCATGTTCAATGATAATTTGACATCACATTCTCTTTTCATCATTTGATTGATTCATCATAGGTTTTGATAATAAATTTCCACGCACATGAATATGAAATCGATAATATCCTGTAAAATGCATAGATAGAAAGTGTAAAATACCAGAAATAGGCTGAACACATTAATATGAATAGGATATCGATATCTCTGTAGATACATTTCTAGATATCCCTAAAAATCTTCATTACAACGAAGGCAGTGTTCATTATTATTTGGTCGCATACTGTGAAAAAAGTAATTAATCAAAATATTGAGAATGTTCAAATAGATGATGTATTAGTTTTCATTTAATACCAAAATTCTGAACATTATGAGGAAGATCTATCTTCCAACTTGTTACATTACTTGAGGAAGAGGATAAAATGAAGACATATAATATAGTTTCAGCCTCTATGGTGATAATAATAAAGGTGCATAATAAAGGTGAAGATATGTACTATTCAGAGGTGTTTTTCTTCGGGGGAATTTCATATTTCATCAAATCACGATACAAATGATTATCACACTAAAATCGGTGTTTAATGCATCAAATGTAGTTTCAACAATATGCACT
Organism: Mesocentrotus franciscanus; assembly: GCA_037976565.1. Taxonomy (NCBI): domain Eukaryota; kingdom Metazoa; phylum Echinodermata; class Echinoidea; order Camarodonta; family Strongylocentrotidae; genus Mesocentrotus; species Mesocentrotus franciscanus. The sequence goes on along the minus strand of CP137680.1, from coordinate 23,527,299 downwards.
TTACTAGTAGTGAGATGACGTAGACAGGTGAAGAAACGTACTCTGCATACATGTAAGTGCTTTTTCAGTGGGAAAACTTCGTAATCATATTGAAAATGCCATTTCATTCCGACAACTGAATCAACGATGAGACAGTTAGAATAGATAGAAAAGGGGCAATACATATTATAAAACAAGATGTAACAAAATAAGGCATAAATAAATATCGAGACTTTACCAAGCAATATTTATGCCTAAATACCTTCTATATAAATTCATACAATGCAATTTATAATGTTGATATGCACAACTGTATAACGTGGGAATCTAAAATGATGAATATGAAATATAATTAAGCGACTCTCATAGTCATGGACGTTCTTTCATACGTTATTATTGATCATGTAAGAAATTTGAATGCGATACGGATATCCATTATTTTTCATTCTTCATCTATAATACCATGATTACACAACCAAAATGAATGCTTTAAGCACGTATACTCCTCCCGCTTATTAAACGATCAATATCAATGACCTGGAAGAGTTAATACTAAAGACTTCTTAAGTAGATTGCATACACAAAAGCACACATTTCCCAGGCACAAACATACAAATCTACGTCACATGGGATCATTGTATAGTACCATAAACAGTATTTCAGTAGCCAATGCATTTATAATGTTCATTACCCCAAGATTAATTGGTAGAGATAAGGTCTTTAGAAGCTATAGTATAAGAGAGCTGAGGACAAGTTCAGCGTATAGGTCTACACTGATAAATGCAATTTCGCTTGGTTAAACCAGCACATTGTAGTATTAAACAAAAATGATAGAGTAATTTACCTCCGGGGCTCCGGGCAAGGACATAAATTCCCACTCACCCACGATTGTATGTGTGCATACTTATGACGAACCTACATGTATGTCAGATTGCAGTGCGGTGAGCTTCGGCACAGAAAGAGATGGCCGATAGCCTTGATTTCGGATTCCATTCTGATTTTCCCACTAAGTCCATCGGAAATCATGAACAGAACGTCAGCGTATTTGGTGCATATGATGCTTGGTCCAAGTTGAACAATAAGAGACCTGGGCCCCGTCATATAAAATGTTGCGATTGATCCAATTCAATCGCAAGTCCTCCAATCAATTGAAAGTTTGCAGTCTCCTATCTCTTATGTACAAGTTTCGATTGATTAATCGCAACTGTTTATAAGACGGGGTCCAGATATTCAACAAGTTTTATGACAATCATTCCCTATTTGCCAGCCAAACTTTCATTATCTGATGATCAGTTTGACTCGGAGCAACAAAGGTGATACCTAGTACACCTTGAGGAACGACTGTTGGGCGTTTCTACATGCATCCTCTGCTTCTTGGTCGTCTGGTAGGTAACCTGCTGCCAATCTGTCAAAGAAATAATGATGATGATGACGATGATAATAATAATAATAATGATAATAATAATATCAATAGTAGAAGTAATAGTAGTAGTAGTAGTAGAAGTAGTAGTAGTAATAATAACAAATAAATATAAAAATAGTTATGATGATAATAATGAAAACTTATTATATTAATGATGATGATGGTGACGATGATAATGATGAAGATGATGATAATAATAACAATAATAATAATAATAATAATAATAATAATAACGATAATGATAATAATAATGATAGTTATAATAATAATAATAATACAACAACAACAATAAGGCAATGGAGGAAGAAATCATCACATCTTTTTCTAAACAGTCTCAATTGTTTTGCAATAAATGTCATCATCACCAAGATCATTCAGAAGATTTAAGTAATTCTCTATATATAAATGAATATAAATAGAATATTTGAAGTACTTGTAATTCTGTAACCAACAGGTTTGATTCTTCCATGTGTAAGAAATTGGCATTATTATTTTCGATTGATTTCATAAGGCATCACCTGGTGCTACAATTGTTATAATATCAACCAAATATAACAAAACTTATAACAACACAGAGCTAGAAAATTATAAGTAATTCCATATTAAACCGTCCTTATGCTATTTGTCAACAGCAAACTTACAAACTTACACCATCAAACGAACAAACAAACCAAAAACATGATTCGGACAAGATTCTTAAGTTTCCGCATAACGTTCTATAGGGTTTCCATCAGATTACACGTCTTCCATCGTCCATTTCCTTCATAAACTATCTTCATAGAATGTATTTTTTTGGTTTCAACCACGCCAAAGTAAACTTGTTACATGTATCAATATTCTACCGTGCGAATCGACCTACCTGAACTCCTGGAGGGTTTCCATCCCTTTGAGTGCATCGAGGAGTCCAATCAAGCCTTTGGCACACAGTCGGACCTTGAACAGTTCAAGAACATGAATCTTGGGTAGAGCAGCAATGACCCTTGTGAAAGATTGGGTAGTGGATAGTCGGACAGAGAGTAAGTCCTCGGCTGCATGGAAGTAACAGAAGCAGAAATGCCAAAATGAGTTCGTTTGGACTATTTAACAAAATCAAACCGTAAGTATTCAAGATGAAAACGTGAGTGCAACGTCCTTAATGAATTTTTGGGAATAATATTGGTGAAGTCTCTTCACTCTCTTACGAGAGGTTCTGTGTCTGATTCATGTTCGGTGCTTACATTCTTGGTAAAGGTGTTTTTACCAACGCACTTTACAATATTAAGTTGGTTTTAATAGAAGCAGAAAAATGAGAGGAACATGTCAGTAAAGGTTTGAGCAAATTCTGAATGAATATTTGTATTCAAACACAAATTGGCAATACTGTGAGTCTGTGACGTATGTTTTGAGCTCCTCTCCAATTCGCTCTGTTCGTAAAATTTCATTTTCTTCGTTATTGATGACGGAATAGATTTTGTCCATACAGGGGTTGTATTGAAACATATTTGCAATAATTATATTTAGGGTGCACGTATGATTGAAAGTTTTCTTGAGGGAAAATGAAATTTCAATTTTTTTAGTACAGAGCAAATGTGACGGGAGCTCGCAAGATACGTCACAGAGTTGCCAATTTGTGTTTGATTGATCGCAACTTCAAAATTCAAAACTTTCTTATTTTTAATCGGAATTTGCTCAAACTTTCACTGACATGTTCCTCTCATTTTCTGCTTCTAACTAGATATAAGGGTGGACTTCCCCTTTAAAGTGAACCTAAATATATCATCTACAATAATAGGTTTTATTTCTAAATATTATCATAATTACTATTATTATTTATTATTATCATTAGATTTGTTGTTGCTGTTGGTATCTCTCATTAATTGTAAGATAAAGAAAATTATTGATGAGGGTCGTTTTATTTTGAGAGGGAAAAGGTTGATGAACTCATCAAAAGGATAAATGTTTCAGAGAAGATGAGTATTGAAATATTGGTTTGTCCTATCAACATTGAAATGTAAGTTTCCATTAAGAATAAAGATGGCATCACAAAATGGAACAACAATATACAAGTACTTACGCAATTCATCATCCTCTCTGCATGTTAAGGATAGCGAGATGATCTTGGGCAGCTTACCCAGGGATGACGTCAGACTCTTCAAGAGGGCATCTGCGTTATGATGTTTATAGAGTCCAAGGTGGGTAAGAGAAGGAACGAACTTGATCTTTGCAACCAGTCTGCTGATACCGCCCTCGCTGACTTTACTCACGTCTAGACGGAGTCGTTGTAGGTTGGTACATGCCTGAAGAGCGTCCCCTATTTCAGCTGCGGCCGAGTCATCCAGAGGGTTGTCATTCAGGTCAATTACCTCGATGTTCGGGAAGCCAGTCAGCCGTCCGCCAAACTCTGCTAGTGTCTGAGGCTCCATCTGCTCAGAGTTCAGGTAGATCCGACGCAAGCTGGGCAAACTTGGAATCAAGGAGACAAAACTCTTCTTGATCTCGTTCCCACTAACATCGAGATGCTGGAGGTTGGACTTGTCGTAAAGTGCTCTTCCGAGGAAGCACATCAGGCTCGATGAGAGATTGTTTCGGCTGAGATCGAGTTTGACGAGTTTCCTCCACTCTGGTGACATGAGTGATTCAAAGAAATCCCGCCACTTTTGGCTTTGCTTTGATATCCCTGTAATTACCAACGTTTCGACGGGACAGCAGCTAAGGCCACTAAGGACTCCATCAAGGTAGATCTCGTTCACCTGCCACTTCTTCATTTCTTCTTTGACAGGTAGATACGCCACAAATTGATTGTCGGATAGATGGTCGATATCCTCGAAATCACCGGGACTTTTCTTTGTCAGTCTGCTTCGGATTGACGACCATGTGTTCGTCTCCATCAAGGCAAGATTGTTGACATTTTGGAAAAAGTCTTTCTTTACTTTGGGCAAGAAGTCTCTAATCTGTCTGAACTGGTCGTCGAACATATCGTTGACATGAATGATTTCCAGAGTATGGACTCGGAGTTGTCCATCAGTTCCCGTGCTGCCGCCATCCACATGGTCCTGCGCATTCCCTCTTCACCTAATTCCTTCGACTTTTGATCAACGTCAGATTTCTTATTTCCGCCATCAACTTTTACAAAGTTACTTAGTTCACCATTGGTATTGAGTAAGGAATTGCATCCACTTCTACGGTGTTTTGAGGGTGTAGTGACTACTCTGTTTGGGTCAGAGTGCTGCAGCAGATATCCAAGGGTCCTTGCTGTTCTTTGAGGAGGAGAAAATAGTCGAATCACATTGAATATCGGTTGCAAATGCTTGTTGAATTTGCCGTGGCTTTGGCTTTCGTAGTTCAGGTTTAGACATAGTTCAATCTTTTCTTGAACTCTTCTGCATTCATTGATCGGCAGTTGTCCGCTCCAGAATCTCTGTATAGCTTCTCTGTCTTCTTCGACCAGATGATTCACAACGTGAACGATGACTTCCTCTGCTACCACCAGTGACTGACCACATGCAAACATGAGAACATTTGTCAGATCCAGAATTCTCTGAACAGAGTCGACCAGATGAAGATAGTGTCTGAACAGTTCACCTTCTCCAAGTTCTACAAGGCGTGATAGGTACCTACCAGCAAACATCTCTTGCACTGTCTTCAACACAAATGAAATGTTACGAATGGAGGACTGCTCCTCCCAAGGATCAGTCGATACATCATCATCCTTAGTCAGGAGGCCAGCAAGACATCCCTGCTCGATCACTTCACTTGAAGACTTGGTACACTTGTCAACATCTTCTTCGCTGAACAACAACTCACCATCTTTCTCTCTGAAGAATCCTAAGAGGGCTACCTTGCCGAGTTGATCAAAGAGGAACTCCTGGGTCATGAGTGAGTCTGGTTTCTCCTTTGTGCTCTCTGGGGAAGACGCTGGACTTACAGCAGCCTTTGGTTTAGCAAGTTGATGTTCGAAGAAGCACCGTACCAGCGTTTGAAATAACGCCGTGTATGTGGACAGCTTTCCAAACTCAATCCCATCGGTCCATCTAGCTACTTGACAAAAGGCACATAGGAGTAAGGGTACTGAAGACACTTCAGCCAAGAGGTTGTTCCCGTCCAGGTATGCATAGAGATTGGTGCCAATGTGTTGCCTCGTCCCCGTGAAGGTTTTACTGATGTACTCATGAACATGTTCCTGTGTGAAGCCAGTGACTTCTAGATGCTTGAAATCTCCATATTCTAGGAAATCCTCTAATCTACCAGGACGAGTTGTGATTATGACATGTATATCAATGAACTCGTCGTTCCGGAGCATAGAGACAATATTTCCAGCACCTTCACCCGTGAGACCTTTCCCAGGAAACTCGTCATATCCATCGAGGAGGACACACATCCTTTGCATTCTCGCGGCATATCTGCTCTACCGTTTCAGAGCTGATACTGGCATCCCGAGGCAGACAATGCTGAAGAATAGCCTCACCCAAGTTACTGTGGATTGTCAGCTTTCGCATTGGCAAGAAGAACACGAGCTTGAATTTGGCTAGAGTGCACCTGCGACTTCCTTGCACCAGTCTGATAGTAACTTGACAAGGAGAGTGGTCTTCCCGCTTCCAGCTTTGCCCCGTACTATAAAGCGCTTGCTGGGCAAATCGGAGGACTCTTCGGCAATGTTCTCAGTGAGAATGTCATTGTAAGACTCCAGTGGACATCGGACGGGGATATCTGGACCAACTATGTGCAGGATGAGTTGTACACAAATAAAAATGGAGTCCACTTGAATATAGCGCTTTTTGGCCCATGGAATGAGAGGTATTCGTAACAGTTTCGTCTTGGCATACGAAATCAACTTGTCCCTGATGGGAATGATCTCAGGTCCATACAAGCCTCTTGGTGCTGTTAGGAAAGAGAAAAGCAATAACGCCTATGTGAATATTCCTTTAAAACACAGAATACAAATATTTAAGTGAAAAGCGTCAAGGTTATCTACATTGCATTTATCATGAACGTTGTATAACCCATTTATGAAAGGGGATTGGACCCCATAACAATAGGATGGATGATAAAAAGAAATCATTGAAAAAAAACACCAAACGCTACTGTATATAGGATATCTATTTAAAAAAAAAGTGAAGGCAAATATGGAAGATAAAAGCTAAAATCACACTTTGAGTACACCGGAATTACATTGCCTGATTAATCCATTTTACGTACTGATCTATTGATACAGCGTCAACGAAACTTTCCCTTTAGACATGCTAGAATATATACATTAGGTATACAAACTTCTTTCTACCATAATAGCATGGTTTCATATGCCGACATAGACAGTTAACAACTAAATTCATCATATCCTTACCAAGTTTTGTAGTTTCTTAAGTATGTGAAAAATTTATTGTCCCGACAAATGTTTCTTGAGAATGTGACAAATTAAAGCTTACAACTAATAACTAAAAGTATTCAGCAAAAGGCCCTAATTCAACGAGTCCACCTTTCATTCTTGAGTTACGAAAAACATACACAAAAAAACATCGAATTTATAAGGGGTATAAATAATTTAGTTGTACTGTACGTATGCTGGACTTCTAGCGCCAAAAACATTTATTATGGAGATATTCAATACACGAAAACAAGATCAAAGTGAGGTATAACATGTTTTACAGGGATTCAATTTCTAAAATCTTAGATGCATGAATACGTACACTTCTTCAAGACTTCTTTGGCGAGATGGCCAATCTCGCATCTTTGCAATGCTTCGGTGAGTGTATCCCTTTGCTCAATTTCCGGGCAGTTCTTCCTCCAGTCGCACAACATCTTGTAGGTCCCAATGCTGGCAGCGCCAGAAAACCAGTTCTCCCTCTCATACTTGGAAAGCGCTGCTTCCCGGATCTCCAACCAGAGTCCAAGCTTCCGCCAGGTGTTGACGTCGATCTTCTCGGCAAGGTTCATCAACTCGAGCTCGGTGACGCCATTACCGTTGTCCGAAGACATCCTGACGATGTCATGGAACGTTCTTGTGTCAAGAATAAGATGGCATCAGGATGGCATCAGTGCAATCTGGAGACGAAAGACAATGATACCAAGTTTACTTCGCGGCTGGTATACGAAGCAAACATCTTTGGAACTGACAGTGCGTAGTTTCAGAGGGCACAAGGAGGCACGTGCCACCCCAACGAAAGACAAAACAAAAACAGGGAAGAGGGAGAAAAAAGAGAGATGATGAAAACTAAAATGGGAGAAGGAAGAGAACAGAAGACGATAGGACCCCCACCCACACACTTCCAACAATTAGGGGCCTTGTTAATGAGCATAACGTTTTTCCGAGTGAAACAGCTACCCCTCATAATGCAAAATCTCCCCTCAATGGTTGAACTCATGCTCCGCCAGAGGAAACTGCCATCATGTTTGTTCATGGATACTAAAAAAATGCGTATCGAAGTTGACTTAAGTTAACCGGTGCTTATACGCTGGGAGATTTATCCCTTTTTTATGAATCACTTTTAGTAATAAAGTGTCTTTAATCTAAAGTAAGACTGTGCGGTTAGAACAAGGACGGGGTTTAACTACCCTGGTTCAGTTTTAGTAGTCCCACATAGATTATGAAGTTGGCATAATATAACCACCCCGGACAACTACCGCCTAGGACATAATTATTCCCTCTAGGAAACATACCGCTAAAGAACTACCCCTACAATATAGAGGGGACACATGCCCCCAATCTAAGGGTGAAAGCAGAGCGAAAGAGGCAGAGACAGACAGAGAGAGAGAGAGAGAAGGTGGGGGGGGGTAGAGGGGTGCTTGCCCTAGTGACAACGTGTCCTGGATATTGCTTAATTGACCGAACAGTTAATTATCGGGGGTAGTTGCCTGGGATGGAAGTTGATACAGTACCGGGATTGTATGCAATTCATATCGTTACAGTCATACATTGGCAAATGGAAAGCATCAGAACGAAGGTAATGTATTGCATAATTGAGTCTTGGATTAATATGCAGGTGTGTGGTAGTACGATATAGTACGATTTCAATTTCATTCATGAGAACACAACCTAATGTTTGATTATCATTCAGCAATGGCCTGCACAGTGGAGTAGCTCCTAGTGAAAATAAAACTAGAAGAAATTAAAAGCTAGAAAAGAGAGAAAGGGTAAGGATGAAGGAGAAACGAACGAGGGCAGAAGACGCCTAAACACACCTCCCACATCATCCCCTAATCAGTAGTCTTATAATTTTCATTTCATTTTCAGTAAAAGACCGGTGCCTCCGCCAAATGCCCCCTGAACAGGCTGATTCACACTACGCCATGACTCTGCAAAGTAATTTCAACGAGCTACCTCGATAAAATACCTTGTATAAACCAATGTTCGGTACTAGCCTTTCAACCTAGGGTCCAAAGGTGCATCCGGCTGCGGCCGGAAAAGCAAGCTTGATTCAAAATATTATTTTGACACACAAAAGGACATCGGTAGTTGAAGGGGTGAAATTTGTTTTATCACGCTAAACAATATTTGCATGCTGATGTAAAGCCTGTAAATGGTTATATTTAGGATTTGGCTATTTTGCTTAGGGGGATAATTGACAAATATACAAAGATTTATTGATTTTGAATCAATTAAATTTATTCAAAATAACATTCATTGTTCTCCCCTTTATTTATTTCAATAATTTATTTCAATAATTTTTCGTGCGAATACGTAGTATATGTGGAATTGATTTTGAAAGCAAAAAAAGCAATCGAGAGAAAATCTCATTTTCTAATACCCGAGTCACATGGACAAGACCGACATCAAACCGACAATAGACCTAATAAAGATTTGCACTACCCTGAATGGCCAAGAAATTATCGGTTTAGAGTCAGTTTGGCAGTGTGACCGAGGTATTACTGGCAGTGGCTTGGAATTATGCAAGCGTGTTCCTGTTGGCCAATGTGTTTAAACTTCTATCTCAAATGGTAATGATACTCTTGCAATTCATGTTGCCACTGGTAGAATTAAGAGGACGATCGACGGACCGTTCTTCCCTATAATTGCAATTTGCCATTCTTTATAAAGCAGTTAAGTACACAACATAATTATATATATATATATATATATATTGGGGGCTTGTCAGAGATTTTCCGGGATTGTGCAAACTCTTAACAATTAATGGAGGTCGTCCCAGTAGACCGACAGCTCACGATATCGGCAAAGAAAAGGCATATACATAGAAAAAGAAAGTTAAAAAAAGGTCCATGTGACCGACAGCCCATAAGACCAAGAAAATAGAGAAATTAATGAGGGGAGGTTTAAACAACATCGGTCTCGTGAGCTGTTGGTTCAATGAACCTTCTGAAAATTGGTTGAAGGCCCAAAACGACATTGTTGGTCTAGTGAGCTGTTGGTCTCACGTGCCATCGATCTAGTAAACCCTCAAAATTAGGGTCAGAAGGCAAACGAGATTTACTTAGTTGGTCCAAAGAGATCATATCCCTTTGGTTGGTCTGGCAGGTTGTTGGCCTCGTGTGCTGTTGGTCTAGTGTACCCTAATAGAAGTTGTCAGAAGGCCCATGAAGAATTTTCGATCCCGTGGCCTGTCTGTCTTGTGAGTTGTAGCCTTTTAGCGAACCCTAGCCCGTTACCCGGGAGACGAAAATTTGGCACATCCGTTTTTCTAAGACATCAGTGATATATATCCGTGACCTTGTGCAGACAAATCTATTTGCACTAAATAAAGTAAATGTTTACCAAGGCATGTTCAGCGTTTCGAAGATGAATCAGCAATTCTTTCCTTATGATGTTTGTGAGCACGAACATACATTACAACACGATAAGCATGCCCTTAATACAAACTAATGCTTTTACCAACAATTAAAGCAATGCACTGTTTTCCGAAGTGTATCAAGCGCACCTCATTTTGTAATAGTTTATCCTAGACACCTTATATCATGAATTCAATCAGTATACAGTTTGATATAAGGTTACAATAACAACATGAGAAGTAGAGAAAATAGCATCACTTGGCCGCGGTATACATTTACACGTATATCGGCCTACCTATCCAGCATATATACAATCATTTTGGAAATGATATCCTGTCCACTCGGAAATATACGACAACACGACACTTTGTAGACACCTGGTGAAGAAGAACACTAATTATGAACATAGGTGTAAGTGTGGACCTCTGAATCTGAATTTGTTCTTGGACCTTATCCTCGAAGTGGGATATTTTTGACCGATATGAACGTTAGCATTCGAGAGAGAGAGAAGTGTAGGCTGACTATGACCATTGACCATGCTATGACCATGGTAGCATGGAGCATAGTAAACGTACAAAACAAATTACTCATTCAGCCATTCTACTTATTCTTCCAGCCCTGTGTGCGTTGGAACACCTAAACAATAGCCTTTTGTAGTTCAGTGAAAAGGGGTTGGATTATTTAGATTTTAGAACGAGCTGGCGAACGTGCATAACATAGTACACATGAATCAACGTATGACCCCTTTATACAGCAGAATGGCGATCTATTTCCCATGGCAGGAAACAACATTTGATTACTACTGCACACTTTTAACCAAACCTATCTGTTACTCTCTCGTGGACATTATTGCTATTCATGTATTGCTTTATTGACCGTTGCTATCACTTGACCATATAAGGGCAAAAACGTGCATACACGTACGTAGTACAGTGCACGCCCATGGGCCATGTATTAACACGCGACTATATATATCTCAGTGCATTGATGTATATTCATTTTGTGTATTTGAAGTAAAAGACCGTAAAACGGAAAATTTCAGATTGGAATGATTGTAAATAAAAGAGGTTACTTCTTGGTATAAAGTATAATTTAGAAGTAATAATATGCTTACCTATTCCGATAGTCTCCTGTACAAACCAACCACAAATAAGCGCTATATACCAAACCTCACTGCGGGCAGACTATATAGTTCACGTCATTCTATTACTACCTGTTAACACGAGGAATGCCTATATAGTGATTAGTCATGCGTTGATGAATAGCTATACTTAACTCTTGCAATACCGTGTGCCAATATAGGACACGCATCGTGACGCATACCACTCGGAGAATGTGGAGATGAGTGTTTGAGAAAAGGTGTGTCGTATTGGATGTATTTTTTAAAATTCTTTTCAGAAAATATAGTAATATAAATAATAATGATGGTGGCTTCTATAGCGCACACGTCCGTCACGCTGTGCCGCTCCTCTAGCTCCAATATCGGCGTATATATTATATATAGACTTAATTACTGCTCATTGTTTACGTTTTCGTCATTTCACTTTCAGATCTGGCTGCAGATCACCTAAATTCATCAGCAGTGATGAACTCCAGTCTAGTATTGATATTATTAATATTATTGTTTATTATTACTCTTTTTTTTTCTTTCTAAAAAATGACAGTTTAATCACTGTAAGCAGTGCAAAAACTGAAACTGAAAACTGAAACTGAAAAACTTTGAAGCAAAATTAAGGATAAATTACATCAGATTTTTTTTAAGTCTACGAAAAGAAGAAAAAATACTGGCAAACATAATTATCTACATCTTCTGTCATCATTCAGTTCTATATTGTTTTCATATCGTTTCCTTTTTGGAGGGGGTGGTGGGGGTAAAAGTGAAATATTACATTCAGTGTTTGAATGGACTGATTTTGAGTCGTAGCATATACAACTAAATAGGGGGTCAATTATATATTTACAAAAATACTTTTTAACTTAGTGCTGTAGACTCCATAATGTTTGCTCTATCTTCAACAAGTCCTACTAGACTGCAATGGACCATTGGTTCTTTTGACCTATTCTTCAATTTGTGGGTCATCTTGGCTTCATGAACATCATGAAGTCGGTTGAAATGATTTCAGTAATGTTTTTTTCCTTTCATTTCTGTTATTGTAAAAAAAAAAAAAATTCTTGTCAATCGATCAATGAATATGAATTCTAATCAAAACATCATTAATGTTTCATAATCACCTTTTATAGGGGCCATACTAAGTTTGTACTGTTTTCGAGCAAGCCGACCTCCGAGCAGGAATAGCCTACAACCCGACCTCGAGCTAAGAGCAGAGTCTGACCTCAAACTGAGGACATATTAAAGTCTGACCTCCGCTTGGGGTCAGTCGGGGGGTCGCACGCGACTGAGGAAGTCCTTATCATAATCGACTAATAAACCAATCAGTAGTTAATCCTTCAATTAAACATCCATTCCAAAAATAACCAATCAGTCAATCAGTCAATCAACCATCAATCAATCACTTAACCACTCAATTAATCAAGTAAACAAGCAACCTTATCATTAAATCATTAAATTATTCGATCATTTAAATCACTCCATCAATTATTTACTCTCTACCAACCAACCAGTCAAATAAACTGTATATCACTTAATCTTAATAGCTCAAGTTTTAGTTCATTTATTTTCCACATAATTTTGTTTCTTTCAAATACATTACATAATTCCTTTCTTGATCATCCTTTAAAGGTACTATGTCCCATTTGCAGGCCCCAAAAATGAAAAGGTTAAATTCTATCGGCATTTAACAATTGTATTGTACTTAATTACTCTTACTTCTTTATTACATATTAATAGGCTTACTGATATATAGACATGCTTCCTTCAGGCACATATAATACTAAACTAGGTATTATATTATATTCTCTTTATACTTGTATTTTACATCATTTATACGCTTACATTTTGATACTGTTTAAGGCCCTTGCATACTGTAGGATTTATATCCTGCGTCTTATCTAAATACATTATGTCTGATTTCTTTGATTTTCTCAACGCTATTGAAGATACCAGCCTCCTTAGTTTTTAATTCCTCATCACTTTAATATAATGCTGCTTGTATCATAATGATTATAATTTTTTTGCTACATCTAAATCATATCCTTATTTGTAGGAATATGCGATATGTAATAAATGTGTCATTTTAGTTTTAGTTTTTGGACGGAGGGGGGAGTTAAGATGTATTTTTTAAAAACAATGTGCAATATTGTGTATATGTCAATGTTATGTTTATATTTAAGTTGATTTGGGAGCAACATATGTGAGGGTTCACATTCCTCCGGGTAATAGTGTTGAATTTCACTTTTGTGAGCCCTGGCCCACACGTTGCTCCCTCCCTATTCCTCTTGTATTGTTATGTATTGCATGATCTGTCAAAATGTAATTGTATTGTGCTTTTATGATTGGCCTAATAAAAAATAATAATAAAAAAAGATAATACCAATTTAGAACTTTCCTCAAAACGAAAGGGCTTGAAAATGTCTTTCAGTGGGAAATAATGACCATTAGTTGTCGAATCAACTTTAGTGATTGCAATCCATTTAGTAATAGTCTGATTTTCAGACCCTTGTAAGGAATGGTCGTGCGTTTTGTGCTGCGCAAAGATTCAATCAGTTTTAGTTTGGCCATTACAAGAAGTGTGTTATTGATGTAGAAAAATGCTCATGTATCATTTTCAGCTCATTTTCTGTATGTTATTACATATTACCAAAGAAAAAAAAAGAAGTCAGTCAGTCACTCAATAGTGTCTGACAGTGAAGTCTAGACAGTCAACAGGTTTACTTGCATAATTTGAATATTAGGACACTGCTAACGTTTAATTTATACAAATAGGACATGCGTGACATATTCATAAGGCGTTACAAAAAAAAGATGTTGTGTTGCCCTTTGCGACCGACCCCAAAATCTTGAAATATACGGTCGGCTTTAAAAAAAAAATGAATAAAAAATACGTATTAAAGCATTCAAAACTGAGAAATATCAGCCCAAAGAGGGAGAAAAAAAAACCGACCCGACCGACCGACCCATGTTTTGGCACCTAAAGGGCAATACAACATCTTTTTTTTTAGGCCTAATTCCTGCAAAGTTCTAGAGAATTTGATGTTGGCTGCAAATGGGACATAGTACCTTTAATAATAAAATATAACAATACAACTGATTTTGTATAAATAGCAAACGTGGATAGTAAAGCATACCAAGCATACAAGTCAAATACAAGTTCACATAATGAACAGGTTTAAACGTTTCATCATTCATTGTATAAAGTATCGTGGAGGGGCCTACAATAAAGCAAGGTTCGTTATGGATAGACCTGGGGGGCATTTCATCAACATTTGTCCACCGACAACTGTCGGCGCCGACTTAATTTGACCAATCAGAGGCCTGGAAAATAGTCGGTGACAATAAAATTGTCGGTGAAAATGATATTAGTCGGTGAAAACCACCGACTAATTGTTTCATGAAACGCCCCCCCGGTGAATAGTTTACAAACAACAAGAAACATAAATAATTAAAAAAAAGGAGGAAAAATGAATTAAAGAAAGAAAGAGGGAAAAGGAAGCTATGGGCAATGGGAGGGAGGGAGGAATGGCAAGGGGGGGGGGGTGGAGGTGGAGAATATGTCAAGACAAGAACAGGGACACACGGATACTAGAAAAGACAAGAAAGGATGGACAAAATAGTTGTAGGGGATCTGCAGCTGATATTTCATTTGGTAAGTTTCTATCGCGTCGTGGCAATATGTACATAGAGTCATAGACCATTAGGTAATTATGTGTGTATCAAATGCTTTATCACGAGCTGTAGCTTTTAGCTGAGTATTACAAAATACAATATGTTCTCAAAAGAAACATCTTTAGTTTTCTTTTAAATACAAATACGCTTACAGATCATCACATTTTGGGAATTAGAGAGTTCCATGCAGTATTTGGGACCTGAATAAACAACGATATTGTAGGCAATTTAAGTTCTATTTTTTGGTAGACGATAATCAAAAGCTCGACGCGTAGGATAGTTTTGTTGTTGTAAATATAGAGTTGAATGCCCGGGGTAAATCGTTATTGGTCAGTTCAATCATAACTGTTGACTAAACGAACTCGTGAACTTTCAGAATACGCCTTTCAAAGAAAGAGCCCGTATGAGCCCGTATGTGAGCGTTGAAAATATCAGCTAAGCAACAGCAGGTTTTGATTCATATCGATCATCATATTTTTTTCTTCCTCCGGGAGAGTCTAGAGATAAGTACAAATAAATGCTTATTGATATACGAATAAAGGAGGTACGTCAAACCGACAAATCAAGCACTAGCGATTGATTACTATGCAAAATCCTTATAAAGCACGGGCGCACCTACTTTCGAAAACTCAACTCAAGTTAAAGGTAAAGACCAGTTTTGGAAACGCCCCTCTCTCAAAAAATGAAATGGAAGCTTTCATTACCAATCATGTGAAAGAATATGTTTTGACTAATACGTGATGATACAAATTTCGCCTGGAAACCGCCTACTAATTGATATATTTGGTAAATTATTATATCTATTGGGACCAAATAGATATCGCGCACGTGGACGCGTAGTCCCATATATATCTTTCTGTGTACAGTGCTTGTAACTTTACCAAGAGTGGGCCAAATTTCTTATCATTTTGATGATTCCAGAACCTTGCAGTACACACCAATACTTATATGCTAGATGATCAACCTTTTCTGATCGATTCCACAACGTTTCTTTCACAATGCAATCGCATGACCAGAACTGGTCTTTATCTTTAAATTTCAATATACCCTTGTATAGCCCATGAAAATCATGGTCGGATTACGTAATACGCCATTCTGATATTAATTAGCACGTTTCAAAAGGTGTTGGACGGGGCTATCGAAAATGCCTTATGAAATGCCTTGACTTTTCGAGAGTAGTCATGTTAATTGTAACCATATATATGGCCTTATTTCGTCGAAACATGAACTGAATTACCAGTAGTCATTTCTGCTCACCCCCTCTATTTGACCACTCTTTGTGGTCGACATGAAAACTAATGGTCACTCCTTGTGTCAATGTAGAAATCGTACTCTTAAAGGGTCCACTCTGATATTAAGTTGGTTTTAATAAAAGCCGAAAAATGACAGAAAAAATTAAGGAAAGTTTGAGCAATTTCTAAGACTTAGGAAAGTTATATATTTTGAGGTTGTCATCAGTGAAACACAAATTGGCAACACTGTATCTTGCGAGCTCCTCTCCAATTTGCTCATAACTAAAAAAAAAAAAAAATCATAAACCTTAATTTTCTTGGTTATTAATGACGGAATAGATTTATTTCATACAGGGGATGTATAAAACATGTTTGCAATAACTATATTGAGGGTGCATGTATGATTGAACATTTTTCTTAAGGGAAAATATAAATTGTTGAACTTTTTTACTACAGGGTAAATAGGAGGGGACCTAACAAGATACGTCGCAGATTTGACAATTTGTGTTTGATTGTTTGCACCTTCAAAAAATTAATAACTTTCTTATTTTTAATCAGATTTCGCTCAAACTTTCACTGATCTGTTTCTCTCATTCTTTTGCTTCTATTAAAACCAACTTAAAAATTTAGGGTGCATTTCACCTTTAAATGGAATCAATTCCAATAATATATTTTTTATGTTTGAGGTTCCATATTTATACGGGTATACTATACAGTTTTATACCTCAGTCACATTGTTGAACTCGACTCAATAATAAGTGTATTACTGGTAGACGAGTTTAATATTCCCGTAGATTTGGGTGCCCACGGAGTTATTCTTTTATGTTTTCTATTATCTGTTTAAATTTCATTCTCTTTTTAAACAATTCATAATCATTGTTGTGTGTGTGTGATTAGTACCCTTAAACATTTCGGCATCATCTCTTTTGCGGTCAAAGTGTGTGGGAGAATAGCTCTCTTACTTGGTTTTCAATCTCTTCCCATACGGAAGCGGTTATTCGTCACAAGTTGAAGTCGGAAAGGAGTGACGTTGACTAATTCTTTATCTGCTCATACAAATGCCACTACCTGAAGAAAATTTACCCATAGATTTGGTGATAGCTATAGAGAGCATGGCCGATTGTGTATCTCAGCAACATTTAAGACAACCAAGCCTGTGAATATACATTTCGCAAGGCATCATGGATATATGAAGGAACAATAATATCGCTAGTATAACGCACGAAAAGGTAGAGAGAGATCTTCCACCCTTTGCGGTTTTCTTACTCTTACTACATTTCGGAGAAAGATACCAGTGATTTAATGTTTATTTTTTTGTTTTGCGAAATTTTTTGAGAAATGATACATGAAGCTTAGCGAAAGATCTCACTACCCGAACAAAATAAATCCCACTCGTAGAAAATAGAATACAATATATAATACAAGATTCATAGTACACACGCTGTAATATGAATATCACAAAGTGTTATTGGTCAGTTCAAACATAAAGGAACCAACTGTAGACTAACAAAAAATCACACTTGTAGAAAATAGAATTTATAGTAAATACATACGCTGTGATATGACTATCCCAAAGCGATATAAATCACCTGCGCGCAGAAAGAAAGTGAGTGAGCGTAAGAGAGAGAGAGAGAGAGAGAGGTCAACAGCTGCTCTGCAGGCAACGCCTCAACATTTTACGAAATGAAGTAGACAAAATGACGCCGAAAGATACAGGTGATCTCACCTACGGTATATTTTCAAGATATATTTAGCTATTTAATCAGCGTGTCTGCTTAAACATGATGTAATTAAAACCATATCATACATACCAGTAATGGTTACAATAAAACAAAAAAATAAAATAAAACATTCAATATGGCTTTTATGCTATAGAATTTAAAAAGAAAAGGTATAATTATACTCGTTGGCATTACCTTAGTATTATTTATATTTTTATTTCTAAGCTTGTGTTTCTACTATCATGCAGAGGCGGCGCTCCCGGGGGCAGGGGGGGGGGGCACAGTGCCCCCACTTTTTTCAAGTACCCCAAAAGTGCCCCTTTTTACTTTGGAAAAGTGCCCTTTTAACTTTGTAAAAAGTGCCCCTTTTACTTTGACAAATGCCCCTATTGATTTTTAAAAGTGCCCCTTCCCCTTTCCACCTCTGATAAGTGCCCCTTTTATTTTGACACGTATCCCTTTTCCTTCGACAATTTCCCATTTTCCTTTGCAATAAGTATCCATTTTCCATTTTCATAAGTGCCCCTTTTCAGGTACGAGAAGCGCCCCCTTCACCTCTGATAATTGCCCTATTCAAATCTAAGAGGTGCACCTTTTGCTTTGACAAGTGCCCCTTTTCTTTTGTAAGAAGTGCCCCTTCCCCTTTTAATAACTACCCCTTTTTAACTCGGATAACTTTTTGACTTTCCCTTTATTATTAGTGCCTCTTTTTCATTCTCATAAGTGCCTCTTTTCACTTCCTATAAATGCCCCTATCAAAATCTGATGGGTGCCTCTTTTCCGTCGACAAATGCCCATTTCCCATTCTTTTTTTAGGTGTAAGAAGTGCCCCATTTTCACTTCTGATAATTAGCCTTTGTACTTTGACACGTGCTCCTTTTCTTTCTAATAAGTGTCTTATCCCTTTCGATAAGTGTCCTTCCTCTCATCATTAAACGCGACTTCGAGCAATTTCCCCAAAGCTCGCTCGCTTGCGTTTATAGATGTTATAATTATGTTACTTATCAAAGGTCTTTTCAGTCTTCCGTTATGAGAATGTGCTTATAACCCCCATCAGGATCGGTTTTCCTCTTTATAAGATGTAATCTTTCGCACTGCGAACTCACAAATCTTAGAATTTTTCCCCGCTAGCTCTACTCGCTCGCAAATGAATTTTCAGACCATCACACCCAACTGCAAAGTATGATGCTTAAGCAATATCTTATATGATGTATGAAGAGAAACAAATATTGAAATCATCCCTGATAATGTAATTATAATATAGAGGTATATACCAATGTGTAAAAAATTGTATATTTTCGCTTTGAGATTTCCCTTTGAAGGTGCCCCTTTTTCCAGAAAGTGCCCTTTTTTGTTGGTGCCCCCCACTTTGGAAGTCGCTCCGCCGCCTCTGCTATCATGAATACACATGTATGTTTAATAACTCAAGCGGGGTATAGGTCCTTCAGTATCTCTTTGGACTTGGTCAGCAGACATTCGAGGGTACAAAATAATGACCATTTTCCGTATTTCCAATTCGTTTATATTTTGATTTCGTTTATTGTGACGGGCATCACATCTGCAAAACTCACGCTAACAAGAGTCACTTGGGTGTAAACTTCTTCAGATAGGATGTTGTATTCCCAAATGGAAAATCTTAAAAAATTCCGGACAATTATTTGACTAAATAGATTTGTGTTCAGTTGGTCAACAACTCTATACCTGCATTATTTGGTGTTCATTTCATCTATTACTAAAGCGAACAAGTACATGGGTGAGCAGGATAAACAACGAAGCAGATGGGGAAGAGAATTTGGAGAACGAAAGAGAGAGAGAGAGAGAGAGAGGAGAGGAAAAGGGATGCAGATAGAGGGAGAGAGAGGGGAGAAGAAGAGAAGAGAGAGAGAGAGAGAGAGAGATATAGAGGGCAGGGAAAGAGAATGCGAGAGAGATAGATATACTTCGTTCTAACACACGGGGCCTATAAAATATCCTCATTGCATTATAGGCCTACCACGAAAAGGGGTATTGTAAATTTCAGCACACCAGTATTGTCGCAATTTACCGACTAAATCATTGAAAAGGAGATTTGATAACCAAATCCAATTCAAAATGAAATTGTACATCCTTCGAATCGCAGATTTGTAATTATTCTCAAAATACGATAAAAGTTGTCAATTTCTACGATACTTTGATACATGATTCATTATACACATATGTATAAACGAAATACTTTCTACATATCTACATATCTAAACACTTTTAATTCGTGATTGATCGCAAAAGCATGTTTAATCTAATTAATGACTGAGCGCATTAGTGTTGCTGCAGTCAGGGATCAATCAGAACAAACATTATTAATGCCAGTAGCATTAGTCATACTCAAATTTTCATAACATTAGCCTATTATAACGGCATGTACAATACTACTATTAATCAACTAAAATATTTTGTGCATATTTTACATTCTAAGGACTTTTTTTTGACACGTTGAATGAATTTATGCTAGTAAATGTCTGGATTTGAGTTCTAGAAAAGGCAACAACAATAACTAATCTGAACCACAGAAGCATAAAAGTTACACATTTGACATACAACAATACAATGGCGAAAGACTCTGAAAATATCTTCTCGAGTATAACAAGACATATATTAATGATAATATATAATAGTCTGGATGTATACGGAACGGAACACCGTCTCTAAGCGCTTTACAGATATCATGACCCCAGTCATCGGATTCATGCAAGCACACTATGCACCATCTCCACTCCCTGGGGAGTATTTCTACCATAATATGTACTTCTATAATGCAATTCCTGTCCCAAGACATATCAGTCCGCGCTTTACATAAATTACATAATTATTACCCTAGCAACTGCCAACAGCTCAAGCAGCATTTCAAGGAATAAACCTACATTTACCTCACCGGGGTCGAGTGTGACAAATGTAGATTAATGTCTTTCCAAAAGACATTAGTGCCGCGGCGGGACTCGAACCGTGGACCTGTGGACCTTGTGATCCACAGTCCGGTGACTATCCATTCGACCACGACACATCTACATACTATATGGTCACCATATAGTCATATGGCATATGGCAACTGTAAACACTAATAAAGTGTTCGGGGTCACTCATTTGGAGGACTCTTTATATATATTTATTATAGTCCAAAGAATATATTCTTTAAATAAAACAAAACATACATTCAATCCAATTGTAACACGCGGAAACTGATGAAGTGATGATACGCCACACCATTCTTTGTGTTTTGGTTCGATGTTTTATTTCATATGCAAGTTACACTGAGCAAACTAAACCTGAAGAAATAAACAAAGTTAAAACAATTAAATCGAAATGAGGACGTATTTGAAAAACACACATAATAGCAATTCACATATTATTCGTTTATGACTCCAGGATACGAATTCCAGCAATATGACGTCAAGTCGACTTATAATAATAAATGATAATCAGGTTGTTTATATTCCATTCATTAAAACTTAATCAGTATTGCATAAAAATAACCAGTTTCTAATCACAAATACAGTTCTTCCATCGTTATCGATGACTCTCCCAACAAATCAATGAATACAGCTATCAACTGAACTTTATCAAACAATTTAACATTATTTCCAATTAAAACTACATTAAATTAATGGTTTATATGTTAACCACTCACCCTGGCAATCTCCTAGCGGACCGTTTCCTCTTATGGTACCCTTCTTCTTACACGTTGTTTGTCAACGCCTAAAGGAATAATAATTGGTACGAATCATTGAGAATTTTACTTTGAAACACAAAACTGAAGACGATTCAATGACTATAATCTCAAACCATTAACTCTTAAACTATTACTTTACAACTGTTTCGCCAAATATGACTATCCAGAGTTAACCTCAACAACACATAAAACTACAACTCCTAAATATTACAAGTAACATAAGAGATAACTTAGTAACATTCAAATCACCTCAAATTACTATTACCAAATCAGAATCAAGTGTTTAACTCACTACAGAAATCAACCTACTGATGATTAAACAGATAGTATGCAGCACCTTACAAAATGATTTTAATTCGGCACAACTAATCATTCAGAACAATACCAAAGTTATAAACTAACTCTCCGTGAGGATAACAGAAAAAAACAAAGATAAGACAAACCCTACTGTCCCTGATAGTCACACCATTATTTCTTCCATGCGATTCCGCTGTCATGTTGAGGTTTTCGGAATTAAAATTAAATACTTAAACCCGACTAAGGCCAACAGTAATTACAGCCAAATCAAAGTCAAATACCATAAATATCTCGGTATAAAACAACACAACATCCGTATATACCACACATGCACACAGAATTGTAATTGCTGACCAGAAATAAAACAAAGCTTTACGGACATGTGCTCCCCTGCTTTTGCAAAAGCAGTCCTTAAAAGCAGCAAATATACACCCTATAACCTAATTTACAACACTTTCCACAACTTTAACAAATCTCATGCTGGATAGTTGAGTTCTGTTGCAGAGGGCGCTACACAAAGTATTTTTTTGGTGAGATAATGAAAAACTGAGTGTAAAATTTGAAAGAACATACAATTTAAATGACAAAATCATCTTTGGTTGATCCAAATCGGTTCAGAGACGGCTGAAATATCCAAAAATATAACGACTTCTAATATTTTTGGTGGGACACAAATATTCTTTGAAAGTGGAGCTGAATTGGTATGATCGTATTGGCTAAAATCCACACATTTTGGGGTCTAAAATTACCTTCATAGCAATTTTAGGTTCTAAAAGAGCACTAGAAATGTCATAAATAAGAATAAGAGCAATAACCATGCATTTTAAAGGCATTTGCGGTCTTAAACAAGAACTCAACTATCCCTTTAAATTTCAACAATTTTCAAGTTCAAACGAAGGAATGTTCAAACTATTCATAAATGACAAAGCTATCAAAGCTAGGGCTTCATACCTGCTCTACACATACTGTACGTAATCCCTCCTATCAATATACGAATACCGGTCTCTCTGTATGCCATCACCCTGAGGCCCCACCCAACTAGCCAAAATCAAATATGAAAGGGGGCAGTAGCGTACGCAGGATTTTTTCAACGGGGGTTTAAAATTTGAAAATCGCGCCGAATATTTCGCAACGACTCAGCCGGCCGCTGAATAAGCGGGGTAAGAGCATATTTTGTTTTCTTCTTGTCCCGGAAATTGGAAATTGGAAAACGATATTATGTTCGGTGGGGGAGGTAAGGTCTTTTTTTTCATCCTTTAGCACGAATTTTTTTTTTTTTTTTTTGTGAGGGGTTTGCTCTGAAACACACACATTAAAAAATTTGAGGGGGTTAACCCCCAAAACCCCCCCGCTGCGTACGCGCCTGAAAGGGGGCATGGACGGTTCCAAAACACAATATTACCATGACACCTTGAGCAACCTATGAATAGCAATATTCCTTTGCCATAACAATTTAACCTGAATACACAAAAAGTATTCCATTCAAATAAAAATCAAAGAATGTCCCTAAACAAATACAATGTAGGCCCTTCTTACCTTATGTTACCCCAAAGCCTGACGAGACGACCTCTCTGCCTGCCCCATGAAAAGAGGGTGCAGCGCAGGAGTGAATCTAGCTAACACCTCTTCTCCTTTTTATAACGGTTACACTCTCTATTACGAGATGCTGACCCGCGACCAAGTGACCCGTATGTAAGTCATAGACTTTCTCATATCTGTGGAATGTCGTGTTTTTACTAAATGACAAGTGTGTCATCTCAGAATATGTGTGAATCATACTTCTTTGAAGTACAAAGTTAGTAAACGTATAAACGTATTCGTTTCTTCCTGTTCGCTTCCTGTGGATAATTATTGATGACTTATTGATAAAAATAAATAGATGTTGAATTGGTCTTTTCACAATAAAACAGTACAATTTTGACCTGTTACACAATAAAGGAATCATTTTCATATCTGCTACATCATGATTATGTAATACGTCACTGTAATGTTAGAAGCCTACATTTTCCGAAAATCGTTGCGATGATCTCGTGTTGTCTGCTTACTGGACACTTCATCGTATTATGGACTTTGATCTGTGCTACGAATAGGTGCCCCCTTTTAGGAAGATTTAGATGTATTCAAAGTACATCTTATACTCCCATTTAGAGTCCTGTTTTAGCTTCGCCTCATTGTATTCTTTCATTTCATGCATTTTGAGAACGCAGAACTCGTTCATGAACTCCTCACCCAGAGCTGACGTAATAACGTCATCTTGGGAAAACGCTTCCAAAGCTTCGTCCATGGTCGCGGGCAAGATGGCGGTGTCCGCAGGTACATTGCCTGGAAGATAGGCGTTGTTTGCAATGGGTTGTGGTGGGACGAGTTCCCGCTGGATGCCGTCGATGCCTGCAGCGATTGTGGCTGCGAGGGTGAGGTAGGGGTTGCTGCCGCTGGCACCCATTCTATTCTCGATGTACGTATCTGCGCCACCACCGACCTTGATACGCAACGCACAGGTTCTGTTGTCGAGTCCCCAAGTGGCATTGTAGGGCGCGAAGGAATTGGCTTCGAATCTCTTGAGGCAGTTCACGGTTGGTGCCATTAAGATACTAAGAGCTGGAGCATGCACCAACAGACCAGCTATCCAGTGACAACCGATCTTGGACAAACCGAAGGGTTGATCTTCAGCGTAAAGTAGAGGGCGTTGCTGGGTGCTGTCCCACAAGGAATGGCACACATGGGCAGAGCTTCCGTTCAGTTCTGCCCACGGTTTGCTCATGAAGCTAGCCACATACCCTCTCTGCATCGCCACTTCCTTGATGGTTGTCTTGTAGGTATACGCATTGTCTGCCGCCCGGATACCGAATGCTGGTTTGTATGTGATCTCGACCTGACCTGGGCTCTTCTCCGTATCCATCATCTCCGCATCCACACCAACGGCTGGTAGAGCTTGCATAAGCGATCTAATCAGAAGAGGATCCGTGTAGTTACGCACCGTTGCTCGAAGGTTGAAATCTTGGGTCAGTGGCTGCCCTGACTTTCTGTCCACGATGTAGAACTCATGCTCATGGGCCGTAAGCAAGGACAGCCCCATCTTCGTGAGGCGATCTACCTGTTTCCTTGCCAGAGTTCGAGGAAACATATCAACTGGTTTTCCTTTCAGAGTGGGTTCTAAAATCACCCTGGCCGTGTTGTCACACCATGGCAAAACTCGAAAGGTCGATAGGTCGGGTGTCCATACTGCATCGCAGTAATCCCCTTGGCTGATGTATTTCGCCTCCTCTACAGGACTCCCTCGGCAGTCCATACCAAGGTGCGCAATCGGAATGTTGATGCCTTTGCATGACTTTTCCCGGAAGTGACGTGCTGGTATGATCTTTGACCTCGCAATACCGTGGAGGTCGCCGAATTCGAAGCGGACAAACTCGACGTCCTTTTCGTCGATTCCTTTTGTGATGTTGTCTAAACTGGGATTCGCGCAAATCTCTTCCACGCACTCCATCTAGGAATTAAAAAGAAGAAAAACGACACTTCTAGCACAAATTTCTAAGAGACACTATCTAGGCCCAACCCATTCTTCTACAGACGTATGAACGGTTTACAGTCAACAACAAATATCATCGGGTTGAAATTTATATTATATAGTTTCAAATATTACTTTTAATTATTAAAACGCTAAACAGATACTTTTAACGCTGTTTAAATTGTATGGTCTTGTAGTGGCCAAGAAAACAAAAGAGGGGGAAGAAGAAAGTGTGTATACTGTAATTTGTTCTACTTTCTAAGAAAGAGAGGGAGAAAGATAGAGAGAGAGAGATAGAGAGACACATGTAGGGGGAACACAGGGAGAGTGAAGGGGGTAGAGATATGGGATCGCACGTTTGGAATCTAGGCAGTAAATATCACCCAGCAATTGGCGCATCTCGGTATTTTGGCGCCCGGGAGCAAGCACTGACATTACGCCCCCAAGTTATCATCATAAGTGGACAACAGAGCGAAGCGGACGAGGGAAAAAACACACATGTTGATTGTATTAAAAATGTAACTTCCTTTTCAAAAAAGCGGTGAAGTTGCGAATGTTCTGTTCGGTTCTTCTTCAACTGGAGAGCAAAATTAAGAAACTCTCTGGAGGAATGTATTCAAAGAATTTAGCAAGGTGTCAAAGAGATAATATTTCTTTCAAATGCTGAACCTCATTCCTAAATGACATTTTACACTGTAGTATATTGAGGCGAAATAAAGAGAAAAGTAACGAGCATTACAGATGTTGAAACCCTTTAAAAACGCTATTTATAAGCATGATTTATACTGGGGAGTAAAATTACGAGATCCCGAATCGAAACATGCGAGCGGGCTTTAGAAAATGTTTCCATCTTGAACCCTTAAAACACTATATTTATAATACATTATTTACCCTTACTGTTAGGGTCGCATTAGCCAATTCGGTCGTGACATTTCTTTCTTCCCCCTTCCTCTTTCCCTCTTTTGCATTTTTTGTGTCCCCTCTCTTATGGGTCCCCACTCAAGTGCCCCAGGGCACGTGCCCCTGTCCCCCTTTGATACGCCACTGCGCCCAGTCAATTTAACCACCGCACATTCGGGTTTTAAAGATATTTAAATAGTAGTAGACATGGATTCATATGGATCATTGCCCTGCACAGTATTAATGTCCTTGATTACAAGATTATAATGCACATTTGCCACTCTTTATCCATCAGATACTGGTTTCATTTCCCTTTGCATTATGAATATTATTTTCTATATGATACAGTGGATGAGTTGATAAATAAAACCTAGGAAAATATTGATTTCAATAACTTATTTTGTTACTCAAAGCCAGTTTCACTAAGGGAAGTTTAAAACAGAATGATGAAAAGGAAAGAAGAAAGAAAAAAAAGAGCATAAAACCATGCCAAAAGGAATGTTCTTTTATTTACGGGCAAACTGTTTTATTATAATATAATAATAATAATAATAATCATTTTTTTTAATTTTTATTTTTTTTATTTTTATTTTTTATAGTCCACTCCAAATTTTATTAAACCGAAAATGGAAATTCTTTGTTCCCAATTGATCGTGAGCCCGGCAGCCACTGAGCAGCGCCAGATCGACATTGCTCTATCCCCTTATTGTTGAACGCCAAACAAGATAGCAGCGACTCCCATCTTTTAACGTCTTTTGGTATGACGCGGCCGGGGTTCGAACCCACGACCTCCCGGTTGTGAGGCGGACGCTCTACTGACTGAGCCAACACACCGGTTTATATAGTATATTATTAATTGACTTTGTTTAATTCATGCCTCTGATATAAACGGATAGAACAGACAATTACACTACATGTACATGATGAACAGCGCCATTGGAAAAAAGCAATTCAAAATTATATACAAAATAATGAAATAAAAACAATCATCCTGCTATAAATAACAATGAAGGAATATGAACATTCGACAGCAGATATGCTTTTAAACATCTTAAAGTTGCATATATTTTATTTTTATTTTTAGAAAACAACCCCCATTACTGTTTATTCATAGATTTTGTTGTTGAGTCAAAATGTACGGGGATACCTCATGTAAACCATTCTTACTTAATCTGATATCATGTCTGAAGAATGATATACTAATTTGGTTGCTATGTCGAAATGTACAGGGATACCTCATGTAAACCACTCTTACTTAATCCGATATCATGCCTGTAGAATGGTATACTAATTTGGTTGCTATGTCGAAATATAAAGGGATACCTCATGTAAACAACTCTTACTTAATCTGATATCATGTCTGTAGAATGATATACTAATTTGGTTGCTATGTCGAAATGTAAAGGGATACGTTATGTAAACCACTCTTACTTAATCCGATATCATACCTGTAGAATGGTATACTAATTTGGTTGCTATGTCGAAATGTAAAGGGATACCTCATGCAAACCACTCTTACTTAATCTGATATCATGCCTGTAGAATGGTATACTAATTTGGTTGCTATGTCGAAATATAAAGGGATACCTCATGCAAACCACTCTTACTTAATCTGATATCATGTCTGTAGAATGATATACTAATTTGGTTGCTATGTCGAAATGTACAGGGATACCTCATGTAAACCACTCTTACTTAATCCGATATCATGCCTGTAGAATGGTATACTAATTTGGTTGCTATGTCGAAATATAAAGGGATACCTCATGTAAACCACTCTTACTTAATCTGATATCATGTCTGTAGAATGATATACTAATTTGGTTGCTATGTCGAAATGTAAAGGGATACCTCATGTAAACCACTCTTACTTAATCTGATATCATGTCTGTAGAATGATATACTAATTTGGTTGCTATGTCGAAATGTAAAGGGATACGTCATGTCAGGGGCGGATCCAGCCGGCGGCAAGGAGGGGCCTAAAGGGGCCCACTTCGTGCGAAAATTTGAAAATCGTGCCGTCGATTTTTCGCTCAGTGGGGGAAGGGGGGGGGGGTAGTGAGCAAAAAAAAAAAAAATTGGCCCCCGAAAATTTTTTACCGCCACCCCTTGGGCGCCAGGAGGGGCCCAACTTCTTTTTTCAAAAGGGTGTTTTTACCTGTTTTTTCTAGGGAGGGCCCGGGCACCGGCCCCTGGATCCGCCACTGCGTCATGAAGACCACTCTTACTTAATCTGATATCATGTCTGTAGAATGGTATACATGTACTAATTTGGTTGCTATGTCGAAATGTGCAGGGATACCTCACGTAAATCATTCTTACTTAATCTGATATCATGTCTGTAGAATGATATACTAATTTGGTTGCTATGTCGAAATGTAAAGGGATACGTCATGTCAGGGGCGGATCCAGCCGGCGGCAAGGGAGGGGGCCTAAAAAGGGGCCCACTTCGTGCGAAAATTTGAAAATCGTGCCGTCGATTTTTCGCTCAGTGGGGAAGGGGGTAGTGAGCAAAAAAAAATTGGCACCCGAAAATTTTTTACCGCCACCCCTTGGGCGCCAGGAGGGGCCCAACTTCTTTTTTTCAAAAAGGGTGTTTTTACCTGTTTTTTCTAGGGAGGGCCCGGGCACCGGCCCCTGGATCCGCCACTGCGTCATGAAGACCACTCTTACTTAATCTGATATCATGTCTGTAGAATGGTATACATGTACTAATTTGGTTGCTATGTCGAAATGTGCAGGGATACCTCACGTAAATCATTCTTACTTAATCTGATATCATGTCTGTAGAATGATATACTAATTTGGTTGCTATGTAGAAATGTAAAGGGATACCTCATGTAAACCACTCTTACTTAATCTGATATCATGTCTGTAGAATGATATACTAATTTGGTTGCTATGTAGAAATGTAAAGGGATACCTCATGTAAACCACTCTTACTTAATCTGATATCATGTCTGTAGAATGATATACTAATTTGGTTGCTATGTCGAAATTGCTATTGCTAATTGACACTGAACACTGTTTCGCTCGCGTTTCAATCAAGTTTGGCTCTTATATACCAAAAAAATCTCAGAGAGAATAAATTGAAAAAGAAATGGTTTCACTTTAGAAAATATTTTGAGAGTGTTGGAAATGTGCCAACACAAACATGATCATGTATTTTATGTTTGATATTAAAAAAAAAATATTTCAAATACTAATTTTGTCATAAATGTTTGTTTTTATCTGCCACAAAGTTTTCGGTCGTGATGATTATTATCTGTGTTAAGCCATTATGTATGGACATTATTTCTTTAATTATTTGTATATAATGTATGGATATATTGTATATGATGGAATTTGTTTTAAAATATAGAACCCTGTGGAAGGGAAAAAAAAGAAACAAATTTGGCTCTTGTCATACAATACTGTCTAAGGTATAATGGGTATCATACCCAACTAAAAATATAATAATGTAATAGGGAAATAATCACTTACCTGTAGCTACTAAGTCGAATTAATTTCCTTTGAAGAATAGATAAGAAGAACGCAAATCTCCGTCTTAATTTTTTCTCGCCCAACCATAAAATTTCAATTTCAATTCTCTGTTGTAAGGGCTCTCGTTTCTCTTGTTAATCAGGCTGGGAGTGACGAACAGGTTTAGTTCGAATGCTTAAAAATACGCTTTTGTCCACTTTATTCGCTCTTAGATTTTTGAGTCTCACATCAGATCATTCGTTGTTAAAATAGTTTACTTTGTTCACTTGCCCACTTAGCGTATTCGTTAACCCGTTCCTTCCGACATTATTCAGCCCGATAGCCGCCTCACAAACGAGAATAAAAATCAAAGACTCGACCAGTTCGCTGCCGTGCCTGCGTTCAGCGGCCGTACAAGGCGTGTGCGTTCAAGCCTGGCCAGTGGCTTCGACGAGCAGGAACATTGCGCATGCGCAGATCTGGCCCACCTCTACAGCTAAGTTACGTAAGAGGAACAATGGTCGTGGCCGAGGGTATGGCGCGCCGTTTGCCAATAATTCAGATAAACACTGTTTATCGCCGATAAACACTGTTTATCTTCGAAAAACACTGTTTATCGAGCGATAAACACTGTTTATCGAGCGATAAACAATGTTTATCGAGAGAAACTGTGTTTATCAGTCGATAAACTGTGTTTATCAGTCGATAAACAGTGTTTATCGCCGAAAAACAATGTTCAAGTATCTGATTTATTTGGCAAATGGCGCGCACTCGTAGGCCTACTCGAGATCAGAGCCGTATGCACTACTCCGCACGTTAGTCAGGTGGCTTAGTGAAATTACCGTTACTTAATTGCCTGATAAAAGCACCATTTTTGGTACAGGGTTTCCTTAGGACCTACTCAACGATATTAGGCTAGGAGCCCCCGGCAAAAATTTCAATTTAAGGCTGTGGGGGCAGGGGCGTCTTTGGAGCCCCAAATAATTTTATAACATTGATTTGTTGTTGTGCAAATGCCATTTTGGTACAGGGCTTCTTTAGGAACTGCTGAATGATGGTAGGATAGGAGCCCCGGCATTACTATTCATATATGTGTGATTGGAGGCCCCATGGCATTTGTACAACAAAAACTCAATGGTATATTACCTTATAAATTATTTGTGGACTACGAGGCGATGCCCCCGCCCCACACCCTTATATGATATTCGTGCCGGGGGCTCCTACCCTAATATCTTTCAGTAGGTCCTAAGGAAGCCCTGCACCAAAATGGCATTTGTATAACAACAAATCAATGTTATAACATTATTGGGGCTCCAAAACACGCCCCGCCCCACACCCTTAAATTGATTTTGTTTTTTTTTGCCGGGGGCTCCTAGCCTAATATCATTTAGTAGGTCCTAAGAAAGCCCTGTACCAAAAAAGGTGCTTTTATCCGGCAAGTAACGGTAATTTTACTAAGCCACCTGACTAAGAATCATTACAGCGATATTAGTGATTATATTCACTATGATTGAAAGAGATAGAGAGAGCATAGCCCGGGTTCAAATTCAGTATTCGTTAAATTATTAAACCCGGTGCTCATGATCATTATATGCCATGTTATTGTAATGCAACGCTACACACAAATAGTACCAGATTGCCGTTTATTGTCTTCAAATATTGTTCAAATAGAATTGTAGAGACGATGAACAAATAAGAATAATAATGCAAGGTCGTTAGTCATGAGAATGTCAACTTCTATCTCTCTCAGCTTAATAGTCCGAACAATAGAATGAACCGAGAGGAAGCAACTGAAATTTCTTAACAACGGAAACTTCTCCAATGGAGCCTAACATTAGATTTGTTTTCCCATTCAAATAGCATTGTAAAGGCGGTGAAAAACAAAGGAATAATACTAATATTCCGTCGTTAATGGTGAGAATGTTCACGTCTATCTCTCTCAGCTAATTACGGCAAACAGTGGGCTAAACCAAGCGCAATCAACTGTTAAACGAATTTGTCATGAGTCCTGAAATTTCAATTTATTACTGCACGTCATAGTAGCATTAAAGAGTAGCAATGGCGAACGATTTTTCAGTTGCTTCCTCTCGGTTCATTCTATTGTTCGGACTATTAAGCTGAGAGAGATAGAAGTTGACATTCTCATGACTAACGACCTTGCATTATTATTCTTATTTGTTCATCGTGACATCGTCTCTACAATGCTATTTGAACAATATTTGAAGACAATAAACGGCAATCTACTATTTGTGTGTAGCGTTGCATTACAATAACATGGCATATAATAATCATGAGCACCGGGTTTAATAATTTAACGAATACTGAATTTGAACCCGGGCTATGCTCTCTCTATCTCTTTCAATCATAGCGAATATAATCACTAATATCGCTGTAATGATTCTTAGTCAGGTGGCTTAGTAAAATTACCGTTACTTGCCGGATAAAAGCACCATTTTTGGTACAGGGTTTCCTTAGGACCTACTAAATGATATTAGGCTAGGAGCCCCGGCAAAAAAACAAAACATCAATTTAAGGGTGTGGGGCGGGGCGTATTTTTGGAGCCCCAATAATGTTATAACATTGATTTGTTGTTATACAAATGCCATTTTTGGTGCAGGGCTTCCTTAGGACCTACTGAAAGATATTAGGGTAGGAGCCCCCGGCACGAATATCATATAGGGGTGTGGGGCGGGGGCGTCGCCGGGGGCTCCTAGCCTAATATCGTCGAGTAGGTCCTAAGGAAACCCTCTACCAAAAATGGTGCTTTTATCAGGCAATTAAGTAACGGTAATTTCACTAATCCACCTGACTAACGTGCGGAGTAGTGCATACGGCTCTGATCTCGAGTAGGCCTATGAGTGCGCTCCATTTGCCAAATAAATCAGATACTTGAACATTGTTTATCGCTGATAAACACTGTTTATCGACTGATAAACGCAGTTTCTCTCGATAAACACTGTTTATCGTCGAAAAACACTATTTATCGACTGATAAACACAGTTTCTCTCGATAAACACTGTTTATCGGCGATAAACATTGTTTATCGAGAAAAACTGTGTTTATCAGTCGATAAACATAGTTTCTCTCGATAAAAACTGTGTTTATCAGTCGATAAACATAGTTTCTCTCGATAAACAGTGTTTATCGCTTGATAAACAGTGTTTATCGCTCGATAAACAGTGTTTTTCGACGATAAACAGTGTTTATCTGAATTATTGGTCAAACGGCGCGCCATACGAGGGTCAAGGTCGTTGTCATGGTTATAAACTCCAACAATAGAAGAGCGGAAATAAGGTAATGGGATACTGACATACAGCATTGATGATCCATGTATACTACATGTATATCGGGTTCAAATAACCCTGTTTTTCGGGGGTCTTCTTGTTTTGCAGTTGTCGTTACTGTTTTCAAAGAATGTTAACGGGATCACGTTCCGACGTAATCCTAAATAAAAATTGTTAATAAACAAATAACATAGAACCAAAGTTTACCCTATTTGGAATAATCATTCAAAGATATACAATCATGCAAGATAAAGGAATGAACAAGAAGATGTGATGAAGCAAAATGTCACAAACAAACAGATGATTGTGAGAAATTATTGTTCTCTCTCTCTCTCTCTCTCGCACGCTTTATCAGTGCCATTTTCCATCTTCATCTCTGGCACTGTTTTCCGTTCCGCTATTTGCTTTTATTCCGAAAGTATTCCATTCGATCTCGAGATAAATTATTATACCATAACCTCGATATGAAGAAGAAAAACATAGAACGAGCGCCTGATGATATCGAAATAAGAAGAATATTACTGTACAATAATTATAAAAAGTAAAACCTTTGAACGTAAATCATGATAAATGGAAACTAATGCCTGGATTACATTTGCCCCGGGCGCCGTACGATAAATTAGTCTACGATTTTTCGTGCGATTTTAGGGGCATCGTAGGAGGCTACGGGCTACGATGTTTAGGTTTACATTGTCTACGAGCATCGTGCCATTTCTTGTATTGGCCCTCGGGGGCAGGCCGGGGCAAATCCGACAGAGATTGTACGGAAATCGTGCAATTTCAATGCAGTAGCCGTGCAGTCTCCGCAGCCTCCGCACGGAAATCGTACGGAGCCCGTGCAGCTCCCGTGCAAAGGTCGCGCGGAGAAGGCGCAATGACCGTGCAGCCGCCGTGCCGTTTTTAAGCGGTTTTTTTTGTTTTGCTGCACGATTTTGCTGCACGATCAGGGCGAGTCCTCCGCGCGATGCCCGTGCGGGGATTGTGCAATGACACATACGACAGGTTTACGGACTACGGGCTTACGATTTTTCAAATTTGTTTAACTTCTCACGATACAAAATCGTAGAGGCCGTGGAGCCCGTGAATTCGTACGAAAATCTCACGGCCGCCTCCTGCCTCCGTACGAAGGGCGCACGGAAAAGGGGATACGGGCAGGATACGGGCTCCGTAGACTAATCGCAGGCCAAATGTAATCCAGGCATAAAGAGGAATCCAGAGCGGGTGGGGTTGATCGGAGAGACAAATAGCATAATAATAAATGGCAATACGCACAACTTTCTCTCTCTCTCTCTCTTGTTTTCTCAATGTCGTTTTCAATCTTCATCTCTCATAGTGATTTCTGTTCCGCAAATTTTAATGAGATCTCGTTTCCACGTACTCCTAAATAAAAATAGCTGATTATAATTATAACGTAGTACCGAATTTGACCCTATCTGAAATGTTAATTCAAATATATAACAATCAAGGAAAGATAAAGGAATAATACAAATGTGATTTAGTAAAATGTCACTGACGAAAAGATGACATAAGAAATGATTGTTCTCTCTCTGATTGTCTCTTTCTTTGTCTCTCTGTCTCTTTCCCGCTTTCTTTTTCTCTCTCTCTCTCTTTTCTCTCCTGTATTTCTCTCTCTTTCTATCTCTCTCTCCTGCTCGCTTTCTCAGCGCCATTTTACATCTTCATCTCTGGTACCGCTATTTGCTTTTATTCCGAAAGTATTCCTTTCGATCTTGAAACAAATTATTATACCATAACCTCGATGTGGAGAAGAAAAACACGGAACGAGCGCCTGATTATAATCGAAATAACAAGAATATTACTATACAATAATTATAAAAAGTAAAACTTTCGAATGTAAATCATGATAAAACAATGGAAACTAGAGAGGAATCCAGAGCGGGTGGGGTTGATCGGAGAGACAAATAGCATATATAGCGGTAATAATAAATAACAATACGCCCAACTTTCTCTCTCTTTCGTTTTCTCAATGTCGTTTTCCATCTTCATCTCTCATAGTGTTTTCTGTTCCGCGATTTTTAATGAGATCGCGTTTCGACGTACTCCTAAATAAAAATAGCTGTTCATATTATAACCTAAAACCAAATTTGACCCTATCTGAAATATTCATTCAAATATATAACAGTCATGGAAAGATAAAGGAATAATTAAAATATGATTTAGTAAAATGTCACAGACGAACAGATGACATGAGTAATGATTGTTTGTCTCTCTGTATGTCTCTTGCTCTCTTCCGCTTTCTTACTCGCTTTCTCAGCGATATTTTCCATCTCCATCTTTGGTACTGTTTTCCGTTCCGCTATTTGCTTTTATTCTGAAAGTATTTATTTCGATCTTGAGATAAATTATTATACCATAACCTCGATATGGAGAAGGAAAACACAGAACGAGCGCCTGATGATTTCAAAATGAGAAGAATATTACTGTACAGTAATTAAAAACAGTAAAACTTTTGAATGTAAATCTCTGTTGCATCAAAATGATATGAAGGAAAAAAAGTTTATTATGCTATATTGACGGTACTTATTTACGTCGGACAGATATAAACAAACAAAAAGAAAGTAACTTAAGAAAAACATCAGAGCTGGGGGGTGATCGGAGAGACAATTATCATAATAATAAATACAGTACATACTACGTCCAACTTTCTATCTCTCCCGCCCCTCTCTCTCTCTCCTCTCTCCCACTCTCTGTCTGTCTGTATGTCTGTCTTTCTATCTCTGTCTTTCTGTCAATGTCGTTTTAGCCATTTGCTTGTATGCCGGCATCATCCCTTCCTTGAGATAAATTATTATAACATATCCCTAATGATGTACACATTATACCTTATATTTATTATAGGGGACGAAAATAGAGAACGAGCGGCTGATAATGTCGAAATGAGAAGAATGTTACTGTACACAAATTATAGAAAGTAAAAGTATTGATTTGGTATGTAAATCTCTGTTGCATCAAAATAAAATGATACGTTCATTATATGTTATTGACAGAAATAATATACATCGGACATTATATACTTTAGCACAAAAGGGTTATCTAAAAGACGGTGGACAACATTATAAGTGAAAGAATAAAACTTTCTCTTTTTTTTATAAAAGAAATAGCATAACCACCCTACAAAAACAGAAGAAATATTGAAGAGGGAGACAAGAAAAAATATAAAAAGGACACAACAGCTAATCTAGATAAAACCAAAAATAGGGTTCTAGAGCGGAAGATGATAGGGAAACGTAATAGTTCGTAAGTATTGGCAAATTTTGACAATTATAGTTTGTAAGTATTGACAAAGTATAAACAAATAAAAATGACAGAGAAATATTTGAACGTATTTTAGACCTATATAAAATATACGAAAAGAGTTATGTCTTAGGCCCACCTACAGTTACGTAAGAGTTACGTAAGAGGAACAATGAACGTGGCCGAGGGTCAAGTTCGTTGTCATGGTTATAAACTCCAACAATAGAAGAGCGGAGGTAAGGTATTTGGGTGCGTGCCGTCATAAGCTTCTACAGGGCGAGCGCGGATTACGCTGCTCCCAATGAAGTACCAGCAGTATCAGTATTTGTGTATGGAAAGGTCTCAGCGAAAGTCAATATCTATGGGACAGACACCACGGAGCTGTATACGCTGCTATACGAATTTCTTGTGAGAGAAAACTTGACATGTTTATGAAAAGTACAAATATAGTGAATAATATGAAAGTACACAAAACAGGAGCAATGGATAATGATAGTATATACTTTGGAAATACACTCAAATCAACTATTTTAGTGAATTAGTGGCAGGGAAAGGCAATTTTAGGCTTGTAAAGACGTCATTTACCTGCCTATTATGGGAACCTGGTATACCAGGTTCCCGTCTGTGAGTGCGCTCCACGGGAACCTGGTATAGCAGGTTCCCGGAAGGAACGGGTTAAGTTTTCTGCTTGAAAGAAAGGAAAGTGTGTGAGTTCGACGTCGTTTCTCATCGCTGAATTATATTTTGCGGTCGATTCTCTTTCTAGCGGAAGAGCACACCACTAATCGGTTATCAGCGGTGAGGAAAGGGAGCGAGATGGCTGACGGAGAGGGAAAGGGAAAGGGAGAGAGAGAGAGAGAGAGAGAGAGGGGGAGAGTGTGAGAGAGAGAGTCTGGATGGGGAGGGGGAGAGTGAGAGATAGGGGATGGCGTGAGGGTAAGTGAGGCAGAGAGAGAGAGAGAGAGGGAAGGAGAGAGATTCAAATTAAACATGAAAATAGGCGTGCAAATCGGGAGGGGGAGGGGGACAACATAATACAATGAGGACAATACCCCTCCCCATCCTTAACACACATGCACACACACACACACACACACACACACACTGTGCTTGCGAAGAGAGTTGCCCATTCCACAGTGGCAGGTGTTTAATTTTACTCATATCCTCATTAATACAATATATAAAAGTAATAGCTTATATTTGATACATGTTTAAACGCACAGTAGGTCCTACTTCCAACATGATTCCTCATTACATTTTCTTTAGAATAGACAAAGCACTCTTCTGTTATTGTGAAAAAATAGATCATACAATCATGTAGTGGTTAAAAATGAAAAGAACCTAAATTGTAACAGAAATGACAATTTTCAAAAAGGAATAAACTGAGACGAGAGTTGAAAGGTTTCCCTCCCCCCTTCTAGCTTATCTCACACACTCCCCTTATCCCCCTTAAAAATATATACAAATTATACCTTACACAGATCGAAACACACATTTAAATTGAATATAGTGTTCAAAAAGACGCTGGTGATTAAAAATTCAATATCATTCAATTCGGTGAAAATATTTAGAGTCTGAATATGATAAATCCAGATATTACACTAATGCTTTTAACCGCATCTATCGCTTCAACTACCAATCCAACCATAGCTCATATGCCCATCCACCATGTTCATCAAATATAGAAGGTTTCCAAATTAAATTAAAAAAATCAAATGTACGATGCACTGAGAGGCTTCAGTTGAAATCATAAATTCTCTGTGACTGGCTCAGCACTAGTTTCTGAGGGACCAGTTACTGAAGATCCATACTTTTACAGGTGCGTCG
Source organism: Mesocentrotus franciscanus (assembly GCA_037976565.1). Classification (NCBI taxonomy): domain Eukaryota; kingdom Metazoa; phylum Echinodermata; class Echinoidea; order Camarodonta; family Strongylocentrotidae; genus Mesocentrotus; species Mesocentrotus franciscanus. The sequence continues at coordinate 23,489,231 of CP137680.1, read as the reverse complement.
AAAAGAGTGCGTGGCACATTTGATTTATATCCTTCATAAAGAAAATAAAAACTAAGAATGTAAACTATGACAAATAACATCAGAAATCAAGTATCAATTCATACCTTTGTCCAAAATACACACAAACACAAACACACTCACACGCACACACACACACACACACGCACACACACACACACACACAGACGAGAAAGAGAGAGAGTGCTACACATGGAAAATAGAATAATCATCACTCGTGCATGCTTTCAGCCCACATTTATTCCTAAGGGAATACATGACGTTATTTTTATGAACTCCTGTTGGTAAACGCAGAAGTTTATTGCCGCTTTTTGTCATCTTTAATAATCTCCAAACGGGGAGCTAGCCCAGTGAACTGGAAAATGATAGCGGCAGATGTAGCTGTTCACACCGTTCCCTACTACTCCGCCCCGGTCTCGCATCCAGCTTATTTTCTCATCTGGTTCCTCCAGGGAAAGGGATGGGTGTGAAGCCTTAAGCGGTATCCTTACCCGGGCCTGATGGTGGTGTGAAATTTGTAGTGTGATAAATATTAACAACGATGAGCACCTTTTTCTTGATCCTGTTTCACATTGTTGTCTCTTCTTGTCTCAATAAAGTAATAAAGCTGGAATCTTTCTTCACGGTGGATATTTATTTATTATTGCACGGTTTTTCGTGTTTCTAAATCGGTCGTATAGGCGATATGTGCAATTATCTTCATATCCCAACGCCACATGAATCTTTTTCTGTTATGATAACAATTATGGGAGAAAATACATCATTCTGTGGTATACAATAATGAAATATAAAACTAATATCAATGGTGGCTCTATATGCATGTTATATAACGCACATTTCCGTCACGTTGTGGTGCTCCTGGCGCTCTAACATACAACATACAAAATAGAGAGAGAGAGAGTGAGAGAGGGAGAGAGAGAGGGGCGGGGGGGGGGGAGAAAGAGAGAGTTAACATGATTAAAGAGAGACAGTGAGAGAGATAGAAAAAGAACGAGAGAAGAGAAGATGAGTAGAGAAAGAGAGAGAGAGAGAGAGAATACATTTGCGAGAAAGCGAAGCGAGCGAGTAAAAGTTTAAAAATGTCTAAGGTCGCTATGCGACCGATTAGATCGTATTATTCAGATGAAATCATCAATCACAATCCCATAATGAAATAATTGATAAGACCTTTAACATGTTATTTGAATGCAAGCGAGCGTAGCGAGCGAGTTTGGGGGAAATTCGAGAAAAAATTGCTCTCAGCCGCTATAACTTACGGGCACATGGTAAGGAGGCTGAGAGAAATCTATTGTTTCGGAGGAGATGAGTGATAATAACAACATCCTGTCATAGCATGTATACGGTAATAATGCCCCTTTTTTTTAAACAGGAATCACATATTTTGGTAAAGTAAATGCAATTTCCTAGAGTTTGAAAACTTCTTCATTATTTGAACAAAGGGCAATTGAATAGCTTGGTATTCTATGAAGTTTATAAGACATGGGGTTTAAAAGATGAGGGGTTGGAATAATACCCTTTTTTAGCACTTGAGTGTAATGTGTCATGGTAGTAAAAGGGGTATACTTTCTATATCAAAATGACTTATGTAGAGAAGGGACACTTGATAGCGTTGAAAGCGAGCACGTTTATATTCTAAAACGGGCACAGTTCGTTCTTATGAAACTTGGGGTAATATGCCCCCCCCTGCCCTTCGCCCCAGCTACTGTCTCTCATCGTGGCAGTAGAAGTGTGAAATAGGATATATAGGAAAAAACGGGCACTTATCAAAGGGCAGTTATATAGAACGGAAAATGGATATTTATCAAAAGTAACAAAGGGAACTTATAATATCTGAAAGGGGCACTTACTAGAAAGGAAAAAGGAGCACCTATAAGAATGAAAAGGGCATTTATTAAAAGGAAAAGGGGCACGTGTCAAAGTAACAGGGGCAGTTATCAGAGTTCAAAAGGGAAATTTCTACTACCAGTATCTAGAATGTGGACGTCATTTCATAGAATTGTTATTAATAATCATTGAAAAATGACTGGAAGGAGGATTAAAAAGCTTCGGCAACGGTTTTCCTTTCTGTCTTGACCAAACTCATTCGCTAGAGTTTTACTTTTTCCCCCTCCTCACGAGTAGGAAAGATAGGAAGACTACTTATAACAGGAGTAAAATATTACCTACAGCTGGCGCTGTTACTGAACGTAGAGAGGAACTCTTTGATCAGTGAGAAATGTTGTTCTCGTCATTACGACTTCGATGGTTTATCATGTTCAAATCGATTTGATGTTTTTGTGAAGGAGGCGAATTTTTCCAAATACACACTCCCAAGATAATGCGTATTATGGGGAAGGGGTACCGGTCGTTGTGGCGAGGGGATGGTGGGTAGATGAACACACGTTGAGGCCTAATGCAGTAGGGGATCTAGATGGGGGCTTGGTGGCTTCAGCCCCCCCCCCCTCTAGAACCACTCCTGGCTTGATATTTATCAACATTACTTACAAGACAGTACTATGAAACACATGGAATACACCCAAGAGTCTCAAAGAAATCTATTTTCGACCCTTGTAGTAATCTCTGCCAAAAGTAATCTTTTATCAGATCATCCTTTCAATAGCACTCCGAAACATCTCCCTACCACACCTGATTATTCGTCTCTTCCACTTTCTTCTATTTCTGTAATTGTATTATTGCTTCCTTTGTCCCATCTATTGCCACCTTTCTCTCTCTCTCTCTTTCCCTCTCTCTCTTTCTCTTTTCCCCTCTCTCTCTTTCTCTCTCTGTCTATCTCTGTCTCTGTCTCTGTCTCTGTATCTGTCTCTGTCTCTGTCTCTCTGTCTCTATCTCTTTCGGCCATGCTGTATGACGGTCATATATCACTGGAAACTCTCTGGGTAGTAGTAGTTCTCTCACTCAAGTTCACGACCTGTGACGTAAACGACCTCCCACCAACTCTGACTTCTACATTATGTAGAGCAAATCTCATTGACGCTCAAGAGCATCTCATATCACATCGCCCTGTAATAAAGATAGTCATGTTAGAGGATTGGGTATCGTGATGTGCGGATTTACGGAGGTAGTATGACGTCAGATAAGTCCATGGCGAATAAGGGCGGGGGGGGGGGCGGCACAAAGGGCTCGTGTCCCTTATAAATTTTGGAGTAAAAAAGGCCCTGCAGAAATCCTTCTTCTTCTTCTTCTCCTTCTTCTTCTTCTTCTTCTTCTTCTTCTTCTTCTTCTTCTTCTTCTTCTTCTTCTTCTTCTTCTTCTTCTTCTTCTTCTTCTTCTTCTAATTAACATCGTCACATAAGTTACCTCTTCATCAAAGTTTGCCCTTTTTAGCTTTGTAAAGACTGCTAATTCCAAGATGTTCTTTTTTCATTAAAATAGGGATGTTTCTCTAGGTCTAGAAAAGCACATCAAAACCGAGCAAGAAAAAAATATGATAGGTGATTGTAAATGGTTTCCATAAGCGGTTCTAGAAGGTTTTGAGGGGCTCACCCTCCCCCAAAAACAACAACAACAACAATACGAAGCACATGTAGATAATGAATTCGAGAACCCCAAATTCCGTCGTAGCCCCTCTCCAAGTCCCCCCCCATGAAAAAGAAGAAAGATTATTTTAGAACCGCTCATGATGTATCATTTTGAAGACCGTTCGTTACACAGCAATGAACATCTGAAATGTGACAATGCTGAATTCTTGATGAGAAATAATTCCACATCAATTAACATGATAAGTACTTGAGTTGTAGAGGTAGTAACGAAAAAGCAGTGGTAGTAGTGGTAGTGACTGTTACTATCTTTGTAAAGTTTGTAGTATTCATTATCACTATAAATGAAAAATAGAGTTTTCATGTAATGGATAATGTTATCATACCTGAAAGATAGGTTCTTTCCTTCCTATCCTTCTATCAACCTTACCCCCACCACTACTCCACAAACTTTTACATTATTTGAAACTACATACCCCCTTCTACCATTATGCTGTATTTTAATTTAATTCTCTATATGTAGTCGTGCTGTATATTGTTTTTTTAACTCACTTTTCTATCAAACATGGGTTTAAATCTGGGGGGTTAGCTTATACATCCTCTACTTTTGAGTAAGGAGTGGCCTGTTTAACTCTTTTCAAAAAATATAAACAAATAGGATCATTCTCAATTTCTTATAACATTGGATAACAAATTTAAAACAATATTCAAAATCAATCAGTTGTGAATGTGGACAAAATTAATTCAAGTGACTCTTATTTCTCTTAAAATATGTAAACAACTTTTAGAACGTCTTAATTTGTTCTCATTGTGTGTATGCTCTGTATATTTGTGTGTGTGTGTTGTGTGCGTGTGTGGGTGTGTGTGTGTGTATGTGTGTGTGGGTTTGTTCGCGCGAAAAATATATGCACCTGAGTGGGATCACTCCCCCCCACACACACCCCATTTACGCCACTGCCATCATACACATCAGCTGCGTCATTTGACTAGCTAGGACGACCCTGATGTCGAATCCTCTCAATGTACGATCTTTGGTTGAGCACAGCAGAGGAGCAGTCACGTTTCCTCATAAGGCAATGAACGATGCTGGAGGGCGGGCACGCATTCCTGGTTGTCCCCTGCGCTCTGTTTCCATTACCTCGTCGAATACGAGTTCGCTGCTCGCTTAATGGACGTCATAGAGCTCGACATTTTAGGTGACTGGAGCACATCCAAAGGTAAAATACAAGGAAAGATATATCATGATTATTAATTACTTATTGAAATACGTTTATATAGGGCCTAATGAAAATCCACGCGTGTATTGTTTTGATGTTGCCTGTAACAATTATCGAACTTGAGGGTTATTTTGTGCGTTACATTTCTGGATGAAATAGGTCTATGCCCTGTGCGTAGTGTGTTTTAATATGACTGGTGGATGCATATGATAAAGAATTCATGCAGCTAATGTAGAAATGAATGTATAAATGTACAAATATCCTTGTATTTCACCCGGGGTGTATTTTGATTTGTTGTTTTTCTCAGAGGAAAAGGCAGGCCTATATACATTCTGGCAAAATCTACGGAAAATAAAACAGGCTTTCTTATAAAATAATAACAACAACAGCAGCAGCAGCAACAACAACAACAACAACAACAACAACAACAACAAAACAACAACAACAAATCTACTTGTTCATCACCCAGAAAAAAAGGTAAAAACATACCCTCTATGATTAGATAATTTTGTTCCCCTTGCAGTCCGTTACAAGATTGTAAACGTATATCACACGTTACAATTACACTCTGGATTTTACCAATCGAGTTGCCATGTTGCGCAACAGCGATGCATGACGGATAAAGTGTTTTCCTCCCCCCCCCCATTTTTTAAGAATGATTATATCCAGTAGATCACACCAATACCTATGACAGTATGATTATACATTCCAGTACTTGTACTGTTATTCTGTTTACAGTCCAGGCTGCGATTTAATTGAGTGGTCCAGTATCATGCAAGCTAGGTGAAACATGTGTGCTGTATTGCTACATGGAGCTCTTCTAGCTCCATGATTGCTAGGAGACATGGCAGATAAAGAAGACGCTGAAAAACAACAATAGTGCTCTAGCACAACATTACTGTCATTTTAGCCCTCCCCAGCCACCCCCTAAAAAAACAAAACACACACACACAGAAAAGATACAAAGGAACACAATTGGGTCGAGGGTGGCATGAATTCATTATTATGCAATAGTTTGCCGTTTCTAAGGAAACCATTCCATACACGTTTCCAAAGTCCATTGGTCGTGTTTACGCTCCCCGCAGATCCCCACAGAGCTGAAAAGGAAATCACTTTGTCGTTTACATATTAAGGTCTCTCTAAGATGGCTTGTGTAAAGAAGAACCACGTTTTCAAAATGTAAATATAAAGTATGACCCGTTCACACTTTACAGATAAAGCTGACTGCTGCCAATGTGTTTTGATTGTGAAAGAAACAGTGTAGAAGCAATAGACCAGTTTACTAACATATTCAAATCTTATGCATACTTTTTAAACAAAGGTCGTTCTTGACAACAAGAAAGCTTGCCCGAGGTTTGTCTGACATAGCAACAAGTAATGAATGCCGCCTGGATTCCAAGTATGGTAGCTCATTCATTAATAAAAGGTTAATGGAATAACTCGACACTAGGCCCCCAGGAAAGACACTTCCATACATTTGAATATGTTACTAAATCGGTCTATTAGGGAAGGTTAAACTGGTTTGCCTAAAAATAGATGAATTGTGTTGTATTTGATAATCAAAATGGCACTACATACGCAATCTGGCATGGAAGTCTGGTCCAAACTATTTTGATCATTTCTTCCAGGGTAGGCCTACTCTTCCAAACTGACACGAAAATAATGAGAAAGTTCAGAAATTCTTTTTCATCTTTACCAGAACTCAACTTTCCCTTTTAAACAAACGTGTCCAAAACAGAGTCTAAGATCATTACTCAGAACCATCACTCATCAGGATAAAGGCTATTGACGAATGTATCGATCATCATCATGATTATTAAAAAAAAAAAAAAAAAAAATATATATATATATATATATATATATATATATATATATATATCAAATACAAAGGTTTAATTTCAATTTTATCACTGAGACTCATTGCTTCAATCCCTGAATGTTTATGCTGGAAAATGTAGAAGCATAGTAGAAAAAGATTAATTTATTGACTCAAAAAATAATGTTTTTATTTAAGAAATAATGTTTCATTATAGAACATGTGTTGCGGGTAATGGAAATGTGAAAATAAAAAATCAAGAAATTTTGTAAGTTATGAAAACTAATGATTATGATATAAAAATCATGACTTGGATGTTTTATTCATTTAATGACATCAAATTACATTAAACCTTAGTTATCCAGTCAGCTCCTGTTTTGAAGATGAGTGCGAACAGAGGGGGTGGGGTATTTTAACATGTTTTATGTGTGTTAATACGGAGGATTCTTATTTGTTTTACCTCATTTATTGTCATTTACGACTCTAGAAGTATGTGGGAAGCAATTATATTAGTTTATTTAACTCAGAGAGCGCTCTTTTTAAGATTGGAAATATTTCGGCAAACCTGTCGTCGAGTTCGGACCGACAACACACGCCATCCAAAATGGTCTATAGTGCTTTCCCTGTTGATATGAAATGAAGTCATACTAGCTAAATTATAAAGTTATAGGCTATTTTGTTATTTAATATAAACTCGAAGAACTGTCATGTTTAGAACACCAGTTGCGGATTTAAGGGGGGGGGGGGGTTGCACAACCGGCCAGTGCCCCCTTTTAAAGAAGAAGTCCAATCTGATATCAATAGAAGTAGAAATTGAGAGAAACATGTCAGTTAAAGTTTGAGCAAAAGCCGATTAAAAGTAAGAAAGATATGAATATTTGAAGGTACGATCAATCAATCACAAATTGGTAACTCTGTGACGTATCTTGCGAGGCCCCCTCTCATTTGCCCTGTACTAAAGTTCAACAATTTATATTTCCCTTAAGAAAATGTTCAATTATACATTCACCCTAAATCCAACTAGTGCAAATATATTTGTATTCATCTCAATTATTCTCAATACACAAATCCGAAATTGTTTCCTCTTTCTATATTTGAGGTGATAACCAACTTTTTCCGGCTTGTCAGAGGTTTTTTTCTTTTACTAAAAAAGGACCTTAAAATCATAATGATTGTGCTTTTTCCGTTTTTATCTTATTAGCAAATATTCGCCCTCTCTATTGCAAAATCCTGGATCCGCCCCTGAAAAATACCAAAATCGCTGCCTTTTGTGCTCGTCCAATAGATATACACTGCCAAGGAAATACCTGTCTGTGTTTTAAAAGCCGATGCGTTCGTTTGACACCGTGAATCCTTAACAATCCTAAATCCATTGGGATGGGGGCTTAAAAGAAGGGGAACTAGTTCGTCGATATAAAACGCCCCTATGGAATTCGAATGAATGACATTCATGTTGTGGTGTAGATTGATCCATTGAGTAATTGAAGGTTTTATGAGCTGCGCGGAGACATTGATGTTGTGTGGGACTGCACGTATGTTTGACGCGGTGAGGTCGTTTAGCCGACATTCTCTGATACTCAAGAAAATTATAAATACCGTGTAAATAATTCATGGGCAGGGCAGTCCCTGGTGTCGAGGTTACCTCCCGCAAAGCCGCTTTAGATAACAGAAACGAAGTTATGAATAATGTAAGGAAGCTTTATGGGAGGGATTTCATAAGAAAGAATTTTGTTGTTTTCCCAGTATTAGATTTATATATTTGTATTTTTCAATTCTGATGATTTAACCAACTGGCCCATTTCACCTGTAAAAGTGGTTCTCATTGAGGTACGACTCCGAAAAACGAATACAGATTTCTACAGGAATTCTAATCACGAGACAAGACTTATGACTTAATAAAATGAAATATAAAATTAGAAATATATAACACAATCTCTGAGACTTAATTTTTTAAAAACAATAACCTTCTGCGGTCACCTTCTAAAATGTGCAAACATTACAATGACACGTATTAACACCGAACATGGTTTATGCAGTTTTATGTAGGCTACTGAAATTGCCTTTGAGCTGATTTTGAAAGTCTTTGCGAACGTGTGATATTTATACAACACATCACAACATCTTGAGCGTTACAATCTAATTCAATTCAATATTTCAAATTAAAATCCAATCCTTATTCAACCCTTTAAAACACAATTTACAGAAACGATATACAATATAATGGTTAGGACCCATAGGAAGCAGAATTCTGCTTGTAAACGGGGCCCTGTAACAAACAAGAAACAGATAATGAAAATAAATATAAACAAAAATAAAAATAAAAGACTTGCATAATACAAGCACGCACATACACACCAACACAATAAACTAAAATAGGGCTAGTTGTTTTGGATATTGTCTAACCTTTTAGGGAAAGTTAGAAAATTCCACGAAATATCAGTAATTAGAGACTGCAACATCTACTGGAATAAACTATGGCCATTGAAGTGAGAGGAAAAGATAATACAGATTAATATGTAAATTCTCTTTTTCATAATTATACAAATTCGAGGAGGCGAGATGGGCGCGAGTTAGGCGGGGGTGTTATGCATTGGTCTCGTAATTAAGAGCTCCCGGAAATATTATTCACATTAACTGTAAAATTAGCAAGTCCTGAAAAGAACTAAGAGCCATTGGGTCCCCAGGTAATTATCTACTCGCCTTTGCGTAGTTTTGGTACAGCCGTTCAGGGGACTCCAGCATCGTGGGGTCAATGAAATAAATAAGGCCCTGATTAAGGTGAGGGTTAGGGACAGGGTCCGATCGTTCCTCCGTCCCTTCTCCCTGTCTTTCTTTTCCTTTCTATCATTAAAAAAAAAAGAAGAAGACATTTTCGGTCATTTACAGGGGTGGAGGGGTCGGGGAAAAAAATAGACGCAATGACACTCTCCTATAAACCCTTGTGCCCTAATCAATGTTGATTTGCATTTCACCCACCATATCCACTAGTAAGACATGTGCCCCTTATACTATTGCAGTGTTTCTCCTCTATTTCTATTAACGCCACCGTCCAAGCACTTAAAAGGAAGATAAGAAGATAACGAACATATTATTTAATCTGTTCATTTTCATTTTATTTTATTTTAAGGTCCATCACTACAATGTCTGTTCAGGATGTCATCGATGCTATAAACGAAGGCTCGACAGCGGAAGAGATCAAACATTTAATCAACGAGTACAACATCGATGTTGACGAATCCGTGGGCGAGCTACGATTACGTGCAATCCATCATTCTGTTTTCAAAGACAGACTGGACTGCGTCAAGCTTTTCCTCAGTCATGGATGTGATATCAACGCGCGGGACCAGTGCGGGTTCACGCCTTTACACATCGCCGCAAGATACAACCGTGCCGACATGGCGAATGAATTGATTACGCTCGGTGCGCATATCGACGCGGTGGATTCTCTAGGGTGCGCGCCACTTCACCATGCCTTGCAGAAGGGTCACTTCAACTGCTCCGAGATACTACTGCAACATGGAGCAGAGCCGAACACGTTCTACAAAACGATCGGGTATGAGATCCATGCCTTACCTGGGATATATTCAGACTGCTTGGAGTTGTTGCTAAGCTACGGTGCCGATCCTGATGTTCGAGATACGCAAGGGTTCGTACCGTTACATCACGCGACGCGAGCGCGGAATAAACTATACGTGTACATTCTTCTAAAAAATGGCGCAGACCCTGATGTACTGACGCAAACCACTTCATCTGAGTTGCCAGGCAAGACAGCATTACAGATTGCCGTCTTTACTCCCTGCAAAAGCATCATTGAGCTCTTACTTCTCTATGGCGCTGATCCAAATTGCAAGGACGAACATCGCAATACACCACTTCATCATGTGGCCGTGCGAGGCGATATCGAAATTGCTAAATTGCTCATAGAGCACGGCGCCATTCTTACTGTGCGTAACACGCTACGGTATCATCCACTTCACAGAGCATGCGGAGCTGGGCCCAGCCCAGAAATGATCGAACTGCTCCTCGAAAATGGTGCTTTCGTCAACTCAACAACGTCACTTCTGGAAACACCCGCAAAGTGTTTGCTTTTCTATTGGCAACAGACCAACGAGGATACCAACAATAATAGTGACAGTGAGGACAAACCCGGTATGAGAGACCGAGACGATCGATGTGTCCAGCAACTGTTGCGCCTTCTAGATTATGGAGCACGGATAACAGTAAGCAACCGTCCACACGACCCTTTCAGTATTCTGAAACTATTGCCGTCTTTCTCGATAATGAAACATACACGTTACTTGTTGATGGAAGCCTCTGTTGATACCAAGCTCCTCAACCCAGAAGGCAAGGTGCCCGAGGAATACAAGACCGCGGAGTTCCAGGACATTTTGGGGAGAGCGACCAACCCAATTTCGCTGCGCCAGGCGTGCAGAAGAACCATCAGGAAAGAACTAGGAAAGAGAAATCTCCCAGAGGCAGTGAAAAAGTTGCAGGTGCCGGCCATCTTGCAGGCGTATTTGATTTTCCGATCATATTAGATCAATAACAAAATTACATATCAAGAATCTGCCAGGAAAATAATCGTGATAATATACAAATGGAGAAAAATGTGAAGCTTAATTCGACACAGACATAACAGAAGGCAAGATTAGATGCCTGATGAATACATAGCCGCAGAGTTCCAAGACATTTTTGCTTGCGCGACCAGCCAGATTTGGCTACACTAGGCGTGCAGACGAGTCTCCAGGAAAGAACTAGGAAAAAGAAAAATTCCATAGGCAGTGAAAGTGAAGGAGTAACAGGTGCCGGCTTTCCTGCAAGCGTATTTGATTTTCTGATCATATAAGATCATAATTATGAGATTTCGCAGTCCAATATTAAATACCAATGAGCCCGTAATAGATTTCTTGATGAAAATGAGAATATACGACTAGGAAACACTTATGTACAGCTTTTGAAGAAACACAAATATTGCAAAAACTGTTGTTATTCAAAACATACGAGTGCTTCATATTTTCTTTCCGTTTTCCCCTCCTTATTGTTAGATTTAAATTATACGTTATATGTTATTTGAATCTCAGAACACATTTCTATAGTTCTCTGTCCTATTATACATGTAAGATATTTATTTTATGTATTAAAGTATTTAATTCTCGGTCTGAGACCATACTCTACCCTTATTCGTTTTTGTTTTTAGTTTGAAATCAAGGCAATATGCGAAGTAAATACGATGAAAACCAACACATGTGAACGACAATAATTATATAAGTGTTGTAATGGAAATAATCAGCACATCATGATAGGTGTTCTTTTCAGTGGACCAAGTCACTATTTTTTAAAATTTTCTCACTGATTAACAAATTGAATAAAGATCGAGAAATGATAACTCCTCGTTTAGATCTAAAAATCATAATTTACAGATTAAATTTGGTTGAATTCGATACCACAGCATTTCGGATCCATCTGCAATAAAACAAAAAATAAAACAAAGACAACGAAAAAAAACAACAACTCAAAGAAGCATATTTAAAAAAAAAGCACAACAAAAGAAAGAAAAAAATAAATGTCGATAAGTTGAACTTGACACGCCTTTTCTGTCCTCTGTGTCAGTATAAATGTTATGTGATTAAGGTGGCAGCTGTGACGAAGTAAGTGTCAACGATATCAAGAAAAGTACATGCCCAGGGCAACTCCCCTACGGCTTACGACCCTACGTGTCTCTTCAGTAGTAGAACCGACATCTGACTTCAACTAGTGGATTGTGTTCCTGCTTATTTGTATTTTTTTCTTGATATCTACTTCCCCCAATATCACTGACCATTTCACACCTTTATTTAACAGATGCAAAGTATTGCAGGTGGAGAATTGGAGAAATAGAGAGAGAGAGAGAAAGGAGAAAGGGGAGAGAAAGGGAGAGGTAGAATGGGTGACAAGGGGGAGAGAGAGAGCGACAGAAAGAGAGAGAGAGTGGAAGAGAGAGAGAGAGAGAGGGAGAGAGAGAGAGAGAGAGAGAGAGAGAGAGAGAGAGAGATCATCATCACAAGACATCAACATATGGAAAGAAAGAGATTTCAAGTATGCCAAGAAAGGTGGACTAGCCGTAAGGAGACTGTTCCTCTACGTCACAAGGTCATAACACTGGCGGATCCAAGGGGGTACGCCCCCGGTCTATAAGGACAAAAAAAAACGGGGAAAGAAGGGGGAAGGAAAAAAGCATGATCTGATAACTTTTTTGTGCTTGCTTGGTCAGAAATGATCTACAACGGAACATCAACAATTTGACGAACCCCTTTTCTCATGTCAATTTTGTTTAGATCTTGTGCCCCCCCCTTGCTAGAGAAGCCTGGATCAGCCACTGCACAATACATCATATCATATTGAATATTGAATATCATATTGAACCCGAACCTGTCAGCGTCACATCAAGTGTTGCCCTAAATCTCTCTCGAGTGTAAATTGATTTAAACTACGTGTTCAATTCCCCTTCCTCTTAGGGGAGGCAAATCTTGGGGAGGGGGCAATGAGGTAAAAGAGAACATTTCTTTGCCAATGGCAAAAGAAATTCAATTCAATTCAATTCGTATTTATTTCATTTCCAACAGAAAGATAAACAAAGGCATTACATATATTATTACAGAAAGTAAATCTTGATAGGTATACAAATACACTGTATGAACACAATAACATTATTACAAGAAATTCTTTAATTTCTGAGGAAATGGGGGATCCACTAAAAATGAAAGATCTGCTTAGAGAGATGCGTGAAGATAAAAGTGAAGGAGAGAAAGAGAGAGTGAGAGAGAAAGAGAGAGAAAGAGAGAGAGAGAGAGAGAGAGAGAGAGAGAGAGAGAGAGAGAGAAAACAGTTGAAAGTATTATTACACACGTTAATAGGTCGATATGCGGCATAATAATCCTCTTTAAAGTTTGCTAACAAAGAAAACCATGTTTAACAAAAAAGCTTCACAGAAATGTTCTTTCCAATACACTGTTACCCATGAAGTTTAAACCTCTTTTCATGAAGTGATTTTGTTACTATGATTCATTCTTGAAAGATAGAGTTTTCGTCTAAAGAGAATAAACCATAATTATTGTCACAAATTCTTGCCAAAGACAGGGAACCAGACTCGACTAGCACTTGTGCTAAATTCTTGTACCCCCTTTAACAACAAAAGTGTACACATAATTTTATCTTTTCGTTCATTTATATATAACATACTTTGTAAAACAATATTTATCTTATTCATGTGTAATGTTATTTATCTTATGTTATATTGTTATATTTGATGTAATCATGTTTGATACATTATGTTTTACCTTTTCTTATTGTTGTTGTTGATAAACTCAAACTCAAACTGTATCATGAAAAGAAGTCAGAACAAATTATTCTAACTTTATAGGCAACGGCGTAGTCAAGATATTTCAAGAAGGATGTAATAAAAACAGAAATTTAAAGATATATAAGGGTAGTCTCTCCTTGCCAACTACAGAATGTGTCTAGAGAAAGAGGGAAGATAAACCACATTTCCCCTCATAGGAGAACAGAAGCATCTTTAAGAATTTTCGTATACTTTGGGCCTATTCCAACAATGAGGACATGCAGCATTCAGAATGGTCTGGCTGAAGTCGGGTTGATTTAACATACATCTGTCATGGACCATGTTAACTCCCTACTAACGAGAAGCGAAGTAAGCCAGCATTTTTCTCACGACATTTTCACCATTCTACAGACGCGCGGTGTCCCTGTGGAGATCTGCTGCACCACCAAAGATCGGATGACACATTGAATTTGGAGCAACAAATGAAAGAAAAATAAGTTTTTCATGTATTCCCACTTCAACATCAACCAGCTCTTCTCTTTTTGTCAGTCTGTCAGTCAGTTAGTCTGTCTCTTGTTACGAATCTTAATTATTGTCAATCATACATATTCACAATCATGTAAATGTATGCGCATGCGCATTAGTTATCAGTTGGTGAATGAGAGATTCAATAAGCCACCATAGTCATTGTTGTTTTTTATTGATATTTTTCTGTTTTGAGTATTCATGTGTTTGTGTGAGGTGAGAAGGGGATCCTTACATAATGTTGAACCATCTCGTCATTATACTCTGTCTTTCTCTATCTGTCTCCCTTTTCTCCCTTATCTCTCTCTTTCATGTATGAGTTTTTCTGATTTTTATAAACCACATTTCATCTCCTTGTTTAAAAATCTTTTTTTTAAACCTCCCTTTGATAAGGTGTTCATCACATTTATCATGTCAATCTATCCGTCATACACTGTACAATTATTTTGTGAAAAAGTAGAACTGATCAACCTTAAACTGATTAAAATAATAGAAACCCCCATAAGATGACCAGAATATGGCCAAGAATCTGAGAAATGGTACAGACACTAGAATCAAGATATACTGGGATTGGTGATGCTCAGGGGCGTCCCAAAGTCATTCTGAATAGGGTCATTTGACCAAATTCGCCAACAAGTTAGCCAAAGACTTTTCATGAATAAATATATAATAAATGAATGAATAAACAAACAAATAAATAAATAAATAAATGAATACATTTAAAAAAGAAAGAAAGAAAGAAAGAAAGAGAAATATCCTCAGATGTTAAACTTTCTTGAAAAGAGGAATTTCCAGAGCTTCAAACCATGCCAACTTCAGTTTTAAATGGGGGAGGGGGAAGTCAAATCCCAAAACGCCAGTCCAGCGACTCCCTGATAATGCAATCTTACCTCTTCTTGGTAATGCATCCACACTGTCTACCAAGTCAGAGTGGGGGCGCATAAATGAGAGATGACGAGTCAAATTGGTGGATTCATTTCTTTTGATCGAGTCTTCTCCAGGCAGAGTAATGTCAAGGGAATGTCTGAAAGTAGAGCTTGGGAATCAGTCATCTGTCTATGCCATTCCTGATGTCGCTAGAACGTTTTATTTTGATGGAAGGTGCAGACCGTGTCCTTGTAGGCTAGGGGTGAGGATTGTTTGGGTAAAGTTTTTCTTATAATGTTTTAACTTTTGAAATAAATTAGAAGAGCAGAAAAGCTAGGGTAAAGTAATACCATTTTCGACGACAATACAGATTTGCTGACACTGCAATTTTTATTTGAGGGGCAGGGTAAGGGGGGGGGGGGTAGTCACAACCTCTCCCAGCGATGCTTAATGGTTGTATCTTGTAACATCTATTCTCCTACATTGTAGTCATCTTTTTATACCATCCTCTTCATCCCTCACGCGATAAAAAAAAGGATTTTATCTCAGAATATCATCATCAAATACTATTGATATGGGTATTATGTAGTACCGTAACGAGGGTACACCCCTCTGATATCCTATTATACCATCATAATATGCCTACCATTTATCATGCGACATAAATTGTACATTTTGAATAAACCAGTGTTATAAGAGCGGGAATGATTCGTCATACAAATTCCTGTGAAAAAATCAAACAAAATTAAAATTGACGCTAATTCCCAACCCCGTTTCATGTTTACCGGTCGTCACTGTATATAGTTTAGAAATTGTATTTTCTTCCTTCTAGGCTCAGCCCTCTGAATGCACTGGGATAACGGTAACCGAAGTCTGAAGTATCGTTAAACGGGAATAAATTTAGAAAAAGCGACGAAGTTACAGCTCACATCCAGGCCAAACGATCAGCCGAAACAAGACGAAATAGGAACTGACAACCCAATCTATCTGAGACGTTCTCCTCAAGTGATATCAATTGAACAGAATATAGGACGTGACGGCATAACATAACATGCATTGCACGTATTTTGTCATGGAATTTCATCACTTTTGCGGGGTAGGGGGCATCACGACTTGCATATTGTAGCAATATGGGGGGTGGTGGGAACTGATCCTCATTTAAAGCCTATGCCTTCGCATACCCCCATGCGCATCCCGAGTAATTCAGCTTGATGTATTTTTTCTCTCAATTTGCCCACAGTATTTCCCCTGTCTTTAGCTTTAGGCCTACCAAACACCCGGTTTTTGAATCCTGGGACCCGTTTCACAAAGCCTTTTTTAAATGACAAATGACAAAAATCAGTGACAAATCTGCTGATAACCAATCAGAAGTAAGGGTTTCACTAGCTTATAACAGAAACTGTCATTTGTCACTGATGACAAGTTTTGTGAAATGGGGCCCTGGTGTAGACCCTGCGACTATCACAGTTTGCTACTTTACCCATTGATTACCTACTTACAGTTAACAACTAAATTATTCATACCCTTACCAAGTTTTGTAATTTTTAAAGTATTTTTTTCCCAATTTACGTTATTTGGAAATATAAGATATTACAATTTACATTTAAAATTATTCTACAAAAGCCTTGATTCAACCAGTCAAACTTTCATTCTTTAGTATAAACGAAAAACACAAAAAACATGATATTTGCAAGGGGTATGAATAACTTAGTTGTTAATTGTTTATTCATAATACGACCAGGGGACGACAAAGGAGCAATGCCTGTCACATCGTAGTAAGGGTTTAAGACGCCTGCAACTATAGCCAGCGACCCAATGGTTCTCGTTTAGCAAAGTACACTACTGCCCTCTAGTGAGCATTTTATACAACGATGAAATCTCTGCTTCCAGCGTAAACTCGAGGTTTTAACAGGGAACTCACCCAAATGTAGTTATGCATAAACATTAATACTGTTACCAAACAGCTACTAAATTCTTCTCCCCCTACTTATTGATCGCTTACCAAAAAGCTACACGAAATTGTGCATCGGTACTTTTTACTTCAGTAACCGTTATGTATACGCCGCCTTCCATAATTTCCTTCTCCGTCCATGTACCATTATTTCATCAAACATGTATTGTCAGGACTCCCTAAAAAAGAAAGACAGAAAAACGTAGTACTCAATATTTATCGAACCATTGACCTATGTGATTGTAATCTTTATTCATTATGTCATGTACGTAAAATCCTTATAAATCGTTTGAATGCCTCTAATTTTCGGTTCATACACAATTTAAAAAATGTTCCAGCATTAATTTTTTTTCCTAGGGACTCAATGAATCAATGAATGGGATTTCTATAGGGATCAGTCATTAAACGTGATATGAGTTAGTTGGGACAAAGTAGGTTAACGATATGGGTACAATGATGCGTGCAATATCCAGAGAGCCACTTGTAGTTCCATTACGGAAAGATAAGATTATAAAATAATATCGTTTGTAGAGAGACTGAAATACAGATGACCGCAAGTCAGAAGCTCGTATACATATATGTTTTTCAGTTATATGAGACATTTTGCCCAGCGGCAAAAAGTGATTATAAGTGCGAGATGGCGAAGAATGGAGAGAAAGAGAGAACAAGAGAGAGAGAGAGAGAGAGAGAGAGGGAGAGAGAGAGAGAGAGAGAGAGATGACAATAGGACACAAAAAGAAATACAGATACAGGAAAAGAAAGAGAGGCGGATTGTAAGACAGAGAGGGAGAACAGAATGAGAGAGAGAGAGAGAGAGAGAGAGAAGTTGTATGATGATTTATTCTCAAATAAGTACGAAGAGAAAGAAAGAAGAAACTTTATTATGTCTAGGTGAGTCGTGGTCTAGTTGATACAGCACGGGAACTTGGATCACAGGTTCGCGATTCGTGTCCGCAGTGATTCAGTTCTTCAATTGTCACTCTCAAGCCCAGTGTACCCGATTAATGGGTACACCCCTTGTAGAAAGTCATTCCTTGACTGCTTTCAGGGCTCTATATAATAGGACAGCTCAATTCAATGCTGAGCGATAGAGCAGTTTTGGAAACGCCCCCCTCTCAAAAAATGAAATGGAAGCTCTTAATTACCAATCACGTGAAAGAATATGTTTTTGACTAATACGTGATGATACAAATTTTGCCAGGAAACCGCCTACTAATTGATATATTTGGTAAATTATCATATCGATCCGGACTGGATAGATATCGCGATCGCGTATATAGTCCCATATACATCTTTCTGTGTACAGTGCTTGTAACTTTACGAAGACTGGGCCAAATTTCTTATCATTTTGATGATTCCAGTAACTTGCAGTACACACCAATACCTATATGCTAGATAATCAACCTTTTCTGATTGATTCCACAACGTTTCTTTCACAATGCAATCGCATGACCAGAACTGGTCTATAGAGGTGTCGTGGACGAGTGGATATGTCTCCGGACTGTGGATCACAAGGTCCGCGGTTCAAGTCCCACCGCGGCACTAATGTCCTTTGGCAAGACATTGATCTACATTTGCCACTCTCCACCCAGGTGTTAAATGGGTACCCGGTAGGATGCGAAAGCTAATGTGCTTAGAATAGCAAGTGTGCGCTTGTAAAAATGACGCCTGGCTGAAATGCTCCCCAGGGAGTGGAGAATGTGCATACATTGTGTGCGGGTAAGCCTGAATCCGATGACCGGGGTAATAATATATGTATCTGTAAAGCGCTTTGAGAGGGCCTCCGGTCCTGAAAAGCGCTATATAAGAACTAGCTATTATTATTATTATACCTTTAAGTATTCCATTGGATGGTATAGCGATATGAATATTAGTAGTTATTCTTAATGTAGCTGTCATCATGTTCAATCCAAAAGAAAATTAACAGAACATATCTTTGCAGTATTAAAAGATAAATAATTTCTCCAAACGGTGAGTTGAAACAATTTTGTTTGCATTCAAAACACGTAGCACGTAATGCATGGCAATCGATTTGAAAAGGAGATAGAGAGGACGTATACCTCCTCACAAAATTGCAATTGAGCACGTTCATGCCCTTGAGCACATCCAGCCTTATTTTGAGGGAAACAGTAAGATTTTATTAGCACTAATGATTTCCTATGTTGTTTCCTTGGTACACTGTTTCAGAGATGATTTGTCGAAACCCTTCCTTTTCATTCACCCCTCCCTGTCCATCTATTCCATTTTCTTTCTTACCTACTTTATCTCAATCTTGTCCTCTCAGTCGAATTCTTTATATTTGATGACTATTAAATTTTGATGACAGTTAAATGAAATCAGATAAATGGTGATAGAGTTATGAATTTAGAGATCTGAGGACATGAATGCAAATTTCCCACATGAATTTTGAAAGTAAATGTCATTGCGATGCAACTTTTCCATTTCGACCTTTTCAAACATTGTATGTCCAATATATTGCAAACGTTTGCCACTGAGCCTGTTCCGATTTTCTTAATTTAATGAAACTTGTTACAAAGGTCGGACGGCCCTTTAAAACGAAACGAACAACACAATTACATTATTATATTTTTGATTTTGGTTGTGTTCATGACTTTGAACATTCAAGTTCACGTTTCTCTTCCGTCAAATGTAATATTGGCGACACGTGAAGTGGTAAATATTTATAGGATTATAATCATAATTTTTAAAATAAAAAATAAAATAATACACCCATGACGGTTAAAACTATTACAACGTCATACAATTTCGATTCAAGACGTTTCTAAAGCATTTGATGAAAATATTATTTATTGTATTTTATGTTAACAATTATGTTAAATATTTGTTAACTTTGATTTTCTCCACTGTGTCGTATCTCAATGTTGTATAGTCGGAATCGAAGTATTTATTTAATTAAAACAGAATTAAAGATGTTGATGTTGTCATGTTTTAACTTTTATAAAAGAGAATAAAACAGTACAGCATTAAATATTGTTGTTAATATGTTTGAATGAAAACAGTTGTAATTGCGAAATTACTAAAAAATTATTTTGATTACATATTTTTTGAACTGTAAAGCTACTCGGAAGAGAGAGGGAACGGGAGGGAGCGAGAGGGAGAGAGAAAGAGAGGGGGAGTTAGAGAGAGAGAAATAGAGGGGGATGGAGAGAGATAGAAAGAGAGGGGAGGGAGGGGGAGATAGAGAGAAAGAGAGGGGAGAGAGGGAGAAAGAGAAGAAGAGAGAGAGAGAGAGGGAGTGAGATAGACGTTCCGTGTCGTGTTTGCAATAAACGGTAATTGCATATTTCTATTCGCTCTCAAATTCTTTTTGTTTTCGCATTCGGTGTAACTCGTTTATTGTGATTGCAAGCAATATATCTTTCAATTGTGTGTCATCATAGATATCGTTTCTTTGTTTGTGTCCTTTCATAAGACAGGGGACCTCATGAATAATAATACAAGGCCCACACTGTACTTATAAACATCAGGCATGGACTCTTCAGAGCTGAATAATTATTCCATATACATTGATGTTAAACCGTCTTTCCAGCCATTTTTGACCACGGGGCGTTCCCGTTACTCAAATGACAAACGCTATCATTACACAGCCGTTCGAGTTTTTCCCCACCCACTTAAATAAACTTCACCGTTGACTCCGGGCTCTGCATTTAGACAATACGCATCTTATCTTACACCCTTCCTTATCTATTTCTACGTCTTTGTCACGCAATACCAAGAAGTAATACTATAATGTTAAAGGTGTTCGGTTATCTCACCAGGTACGCCCTTAATAATATAACGTCTTACTTTGACAAGAAAATGGTTTCCAAAGAAGCACCGGACACACGTACCGATGTCTGGAAATATGATATATGAGACACCCCCCGGACACGTACATTGACACCTTCAATCAACTAATTACCATTCAAATCTATTCATTCACTTGCAAGTCATGAAATTAAAATTGATAATATCCCTCGGGCCCACGTATAACATCTCGTGTTTGTATGTTTCGTATTGTTTTACCACCCTGACCACTTATTGATCACACGATACGAGCAAACTTTATAATGACATATCTCTAGGTACCTATACAACCACAGATTCATATGACCAATTCATTACCATATTCTCCTTTTCTTTGAATGTGCAAGGTTTCTTATAGATTTCTGAAATATGAACAGTAGTTTTAGGGGGGAAAGTGTAAACCGACAAGGAACAAATGACACTTAGTACCAAGAAGGGTGGTTTGGGAAGAAGGCATTATTTCAATTGCAGATTCATATATACAAACGATACTGCAACATTTAAATAACAATTTTTGAATCAGTACTATTAATAATGAAGAAAAACAAGTCAAAGGAGGCTGTGTTTTTGCGGTCGTCACTGATTTATTTTTTAAAGGAAGAAATGTAACTACAAGAATTAAAGTATAAAGACGAAAATGTACGTCATTGGATCTCATTTTATGTTACTTATCTAATTATTCTCACTATTGATTATTACGTCATTTCTGAAATACGTGCTTATAAAAAGAACAAACTAAACCTTATGCATTGTTACCCCCAAAATTAGAATATTAAACTTTTCTTACCGCATTTTATGAAATGATTGTAATAGTAGGGTTTGTAACTTTGTTTAATCTAAAGAGTCATGGAGATTGATCATTGCGGTTTTGAAAACTTGACGATATAAACTTTGTCTATCAAGCATAAACTATAGTCACAATCATCTCATGAAAAGAGGTACGAGAAAATTTATTCAAATTTTATGGGTAACAGTGTATATTTCAACCATGAACGGATTCCTCCTCTATGTTATTATAATCTTTATCGATGGTGCAAACATTTTGTATTATTAACCCTACGGTGGGATGTGTTGCCTAGCAACTTGCGGATGCGGCATATTCACCCGCCTATATCCCCGCAGGTTATTATGTCTAAATGTCAGAAATAAATGAAAAATTATTTTAAAAAGAGCTTTATTAATTGCCCCATTCTCACTTTCATTTACCCTATAATAACCCGGTTTAAAAAACGGATACCATGTACATTATGATATTTTGTCGACATATGCGCTTCAAAAGTGTATGGTATCATTACACTGGCTTATACCAAATACATTATGTTATACATTATATCTCTTCAACTTAAGGGGTACATTTTCAGCCCACATATTGTTTGCCCAGATTGATAAACAGAGGGAGGAGAGGGGGTATAGGAGAGACATATTAAAGATAAAACGAGAGTTACGTATGCCTGAAACATAGACATGATAGACGGGTTACAGATAGAGAAAAAGAGCGAGAGGGATGGAGAGAGAGACAAGGAGAGGGAGGGAGGGAAGGAAGGAGGGAGGGAGGAGATAACGAGAGAGAGAGAGAGAGAGAGAGAGAGAGAGTGGAAGGGGCGATGATGGCAGGAGAATGTCATAAAACACACACCTCCTCTTTCGCATGCCGTCAATATTTTAACTATTCATCACAATACTGAATGAGGTGGCCTAGTTATCAGAACATAATTAAAAGAAACTCATTAAAAACTTATATCAATAGTCAGCGCACCGTAAACTCCCTTCCTAAAGCACCCAACCATAACTTCACATTTGATGTTAATACGATCAGTCTTACTACAGACAGTCAAGTGCCATACGCCATCAACTTTCTTAGCCCAGTCCTCCTCAGAGGCGTATCCAGACATTGATCAAGAGGGGACGGAATTCCCCCAGAATAGCGAGGTGGAATTCCTACAAAAGAGAGGGAGGTGGGCCGGAGCAGCCCTGCGTTTAATAGTAAACACTCTACAATAACATGTTGACTATTTTCTTTCATTACTTGGCCTTTAAAAGGGTAGGGGTATCTTCCGGCCCCATCCTATGATGGATACGCTACTGGATTTGCCACTAGATGAAACACAACATCCAGCACGGCTCTGTTGATATCTATAAAGTCAAGAATCATTAAGGTTCTCATCCATTTCTTTCTTTCTTGGCAACAGACAATACAAAACATCCGCCACGTCTCAATTGGTGTAAGTAAAGTTGATGGCTTCAACAGCGTACGAGAAATAGTGCATGAAGGCCACAAAATCAAATGAGAGACAACATGACTAAAGGTTGAACCAACATTTGATCCGGCGACAATTGCGCCGGGCTTTATTTCATCAAAGATATACATGTAGGGTTAGTGTTGGTCGGGGATCAGCTGTGGTCTAGTGGATACGTCTTCGGGCTGTGGATCACATGGTTCGCTGTCCCAACGCGGCACTAATGTCCTTCGGCAAGACATTAATCTACATTTGCCACTCTCCACCCAGGTGTTACATGGGTACCGGTAGGAAGGAATTCCTTGAATGCTGTGAGCACCGAAATCGGTAGCCTCGCAGTGCGCCTTGAGCACCCTGCGTGGTGGATATGTGAGCTAACAAAATATTTATTATTGTCATTATTTCTTATTAATATTATTATTATTAGGTGGGCTGTATATAATACAGACCACCTTATGTTTTCGTTAGAATTGCCTTTATTATTATCAGGTGGGCTGTATATAATACAGACCACCTTATGTTTTCGTTAGAATTGCCTTTATTTATTATTTATTTATTCTTTATTTTTCTTATTTCCACCCACTTTTTGTTAGCAAGATAACTTGAAAATGGCTCAATCAAATGCCTTGAAATTTGTCACACATATGTATAGGCATATGGACAAAGCAAAATAACGTTTTCAACCTTGACCTTGACTGATGACGTCATCTAGGCGCCATTTTGTAAAATTTTCTGAAAATCTACTCATGGTCATATCTTCATAACGAAAAGTCGTTTCTCATTCATATTTATCATGATCAAGGTCAATATCCGTCCGGTCAATTTCAGGTTAAAAAACGCGCGCGCATGCATACGTCCGCGCGTGAGCGCGCACGCAAAATTAAAAAATGCTCCAAATCGTCTCAAAATCATTTTGCATACGTTTCAGGCCATTTTAAGCGTTTTTATAAAAAAATCGCGCACACGCACATGCGCGCGTTTTGCGCGTAACACCATTACACAACATAGAATCGCCATTTTTTTCTTTCATGATATTTCCCATATTTTTTCGAACAATTTGATACCATGTTTATCTCTTTATGACCATTAATAACAAGATGAGCGTCCATTCAAGATAAATGTCCGTGCGCGCGAGCTCTTGTAATACATAGCATATATGGGCAAAAACATGCCTATACAAAATTCATTGTAACTCTTCAGAATGGATGGGAACTCCCAATTTTTTTCATATTTGGATAGATTATGAGTCGGAGATATGATTTCATGTCTCATTTGACCCTCAATTAACTCATGACGTCATCATAATGGCCTCCGAACTCAAAATTTCAATTTGCATATTATGACGTCAGCATATTTTGGAAAATTGATTGTATCTCTGTAAATATTGATCGATTTTCTTCTAAATTTTGATATGGTGTAGTTGAGACAATTCTCTACAAATGTAGGTTTCACAATTTTTTCATTTTGACAAAGGCATCATGGCGTATGTTTGCGATTAAAGGAGGCATGTCAATTTTTCACATTTTGCGTGTATTCTCTATGGGACATGACTTTTTCAAAACTGGATTCTACATTCCGTCTTTCGCGAGCAATATCTCCGTCGTTTTAGTTTTGTTTTCGCTGAGCTTCGAGTATGTTGTAGCTGAGGCAATAAGCTATCACAATGTGCCCTTTATTTTTCGATCAGATGCCGGGATCATGCTCATATTTCACTTGCAAAGTGGGATTTGAGAATTCCATTTTCCGTTCACGTGTAATGTCTATGGGGATTATTTTGGTATAGTGGTCATAGCACTTGCCTCCCATTCCGGCGACCCATGTTCGATTCCTGGTGGGTCATTTTTTTTTTTTTTTTTTTGCCGTCGTTTTAAATTTGATTTTATGATCTTCTTCGACTATTATAACATATTATCATATACAATCACAAACAATGTAATAAAATGCCTAATTTTGCGTGTATATCTATGGGAGGTGACTTTTTCCTGAAATCTTCATTCTACATTCCAGTCTTGTTTAAGCAATATCTCGATTATCTTTGCTCGATTTTCTGCCAGCTTCGGATATGTTGTAGCTAAGACGATTCTCTACACAGAGGATGACATTTATTTATGACAGATGACAAATATACTGTACATGGTTTCTCTAAAACAATGCTTTGTATAGACATGAAATTTGGCACACTAATAGACCTGAATAAGAGGATTATTTCAAAAATTTAGGTCAAATCATGCATGGTATCTTAATTACTTAGTATGTAAATTAGGATCAAAGGTCAAACATTTCACTGATCACTATCTCAGTAACCATGTGTGGCATGCATTAATTGGAACAGCCCACCTATACTTGTTCCGAAACAAGTATTACATGTCTAGTTTATTTATTATTCTTTATTTATTTTTCTTATTTCCACCCACTTTATTGTTAGCAAGATAATTTGAAAATGGCTAAATCAAATGCCTTGAAATTTGGCACACATATGTATAGGCATATGGACAAAGCAAAATAACGTTTTCAACCTTGACCTTGACTGATGACGTCATCTAGGCGCCATTTTGTAAAATTTTCTGAAAATCTACTCATGATCATATCTTCATAACGGAAATTCGTTTCTCATTCATATTTATCATGATCAAGGTCAATATCCGTCCGGTCAATTTCAGGTCAAAAACGCGCGCACATGCGTACGTCCGCGCGTTAGCGCGCGCAAAATTTAAAATGCTCAAAATCGTCTCAAATTCATTTTGGATACGTTTCAGGCCATTTTAAGCATTTATAAAAAATCGCGCACACGCGCATGCGCGTGCGTTTTCGCGCGTACTGGTATTTTGCAACATAGAATCGCCAAATTTTCTTTGTCATCATATTTGGCACATTTTTCTAAGCATTTTGATACCTTGTTCACCTTTTTTTGACCACTAATAACGCAATGAGCGTCCGTTCAAGAAACTTGTCTGTGCGCGCGAGCTCTTGTAATACATAGCATATATGGGCAAAAACATGCCTATACAAAATTCATTGTAACTCTTCAGAATGGATGGGAACTCCCAATTTTTTTTCATATTTGGATAGATTATGAGTCGGAGATATGATTTCATGTCTCATTTGACCCTCAATTAACTCATGACGTCATCATAATGGCCTCCGAACTCAAAATTTCAATTTGCATATTATGACGTCAGCATATTTTTGGAAAATTGATTGTATCTCTGTAAATATTGATCGATTTTCTTCCAAATTTTGATATGTTCTAGCTGAGACAATGTTCTACAAATGCAGTCTACACGATTTTTCATTTTGACAAAGGCATCATGGCGTATTTTTGCGATTAAAGGAGGCATGTCAATTTTTCACATTTTGCGTGTATTCTCTATGGGACATTACTTTTTCAAAACTGGATTCTACATTCCAGTCTTTTTGAGCAATATCTCGTCGTTTTAGCTCGTTTTCTGCCAGCTTCGATATGTTGTAGCTGAGACAATAAGCTACACAAGTGTGCCCTTTATTTTTCGATCAGATGCCGGGATCATGCTCATATTTCACTTGCAAAGTGGGATTTGAGAATTCCATTTTCCGTTCACGTGTAATGTCTATGTGGATTATTTTGGTATAGTGGTCATAGCACTTGCCTCCCATTCCGGCGACCCAAGTTCGATTCCTGGTGGGTCAATTTTTTTTTTTTGCCGTCGTTTTGAATTTGATTTTATGATCTTCTTCGACTATTATAACATATTATCATATACTATCACAAACAATGTAATAAAATGCCCAATTTTGCGTGTTATATCTATGGGAGAAATATGTCAATCGTTTGAGTACAACCTTATGGGAAATCTGAGTCATATTCATAGTTGGATAGAGTATGAGTCGGAGATATGATTTCTTATAAAAAACAAAATCTAGAAAATGCATATTTCATTTTGATATTTAGATTTGAGGGTCAAAGGTCAAATATACTGTACATGGTTTCTCTAAAACCATGCATTGTATAGACTTGAAATTTGGCACACTAATAGACCTGAATATGGATTATTTCAAAAAATAAGGTCAAATCATGCCAATGTTATCTTAACTACTTAGTATGTCACTAAACATGTGTGGCATGCACTTGGAACAGCCCACCTATACTTGTTATTAACAAGTATTACCTGTCTAGTTAATATGATATTATCATTATAATCATTATTATATTTACACGTGTTTTTGGTAAGTTTTGGAATCAGGATTATGGTTAGGCATAGTGTTTGGTCCAGTGTTGAAGTTAGGAATTCGGTTTGTGTTGGAAAGTGACCGATGAGCAATAGTCACTGGAGCATGTGTCTTTTTAAAGGCAATACAAATCTTGGTACCATTCTAAGGGGATACAAAAACAATACCTAACGTTTGGAGACACGCGTGACGGTCGTTTTTCGCATGCACAAAATATATTTGTTAGGCTGTTTTCTCTTTATTTTAACGGTATTTCCTAGAAAACTACACTATTTAAAAAATTATATTTTCTATGGAAAAAAATGGAAAATTGACAAACGTTAATTTATGGTAAGGATTTGGGATAAAAGATAGATGAAAAATATGTTCAGAGTTTAAAATAGTAAAAGAAAAACCACACACATGTGTATTTTTTCCACCTTTTTTCGACTATTTTATTTTGACTATATAGAGACAAGACGACGTCTAAAACGTCGCTATGCGCTTTCATTTTACAGAAATCACGTCAGTGGTGTTAATTGAAAAAAATTAAAAAAAAAAATCCGTCACCAATTAAATATCTTGTGCAATGCTTTTTACAATCCACATTAAAAAACCTAAATATATGACATTGACCAACAGTGTGATTTAAGTACTTCTCTTAAAAATTGAAACAATGATTTTGTTTTTCATAACCATTATACAGCAAATTTTCTGTATGCCCACACATAATTTTGACTGAGGATGCAATTTTCCGCATTATACGAAGACGTTGTCATCATTTCCATGACCAATACATAAATGCATCCTCAACCTTCATCACCACGAGGAATACAGGTCAATATATGGATTATGAAAATAGATGTTCCGTAAATTGGTCTTTGGTTTCAATTTAATTGTGACTATATGCACCGTATTCCAACCTGTCCAGGATGACAAATTTGATACACATTGGCTAGAGGGTGCAAGCTATCTTGCTACTGACCCCTTAAGACAAATTACCGGTCAACTCAAAACAGAAAAGCTATCACTCTTTTGCATTTGGGATTCAAAAGGACGTACCCTCTGATTGCTAAGATAACAAAAACATTCGCCTTAACCGCGATTAGCTTTCCGAGTAACCTTTTCCTTTTCTCTAAAAGCAATCATCTTTCATCTGGGAAATACAACAAATGCGTGCCATGATTAAAGCAGTATCCTCTCCAGGGGAGTGGGGTGCCTTATTTTTGATTATTTATATATTTTTACAGCAAGTCCATGCATGTTGCTTGATATGTAGGGGTGAGGCGTTAGCCAATGGACCCCTAGCGTAACAGAGGCGCCCTTAAAAAGTCTTGAGACACTTCTCACCTATGGAATACCCCAAGAAGATTTTCCTGCATCATCTTAGACATGTTAGAGCAATTTCTTTTGCTCTATTCTAAGATGGCACAAGATATTTTACTGTTTAGCCTTGCCATAGGTGAGCATTGCAGATTCGTGAGGGTGGGGGGGGGGCTATCTGCTAATTCGAATTTCTACATCAGAATTGCATCTTATATCTTATGTATGGGTACCATGGATATTCACACAGTTAATCAAAACATTTTCGTAAATAAAATAAAAGGATTCTTTTGTTAAAGAGTAAGCCTAAACAGGGGGGTTTTGTACACTAAATATGGTGGTTGTATTAACAGGCAAAATTTATCAGTAGATATGCTAAATCAATGTTTGAAAATAACTATCTTTTAATAAAAATGTCAAATTGATTTTAAATAGGTTAATACTTTTTCCTATTTCTAAATATCTGAAAGGTACCTAATTTCTATTAATCAAACACAAAAACAATGGACAACTTAAAGTGATACTGAAGTTATAATTTCTGCGTTTTGGCAAGCGTACTGTTCATTGCACAACGCAATCTCATGGTCAACTTGCCAACAGTGCGTATCTCATTACCTATTTTCTACTTCGCATACAGAGGATTCGATGCAAGAACCAAACAGCGAGTTACGGGACTGTACTGGTACAGCTGACCTGAGATAAGGCGCTATAGGGGATTTCGCATTAGTGCTTCGAGTATAGTATGGCTTTAATTGTGATATAGGATGAAGCCATTTAAGGATAGAAACACGTATTTCATGAATGCCCAAGTACAACAGACAAACTTAGATGAATCCGATTGGGAAAACCCCTTTTCACCACAGGCAAATGAGGATCGACTTAAAGGAAATATGATATATCAAATCATTTAATAATTTGTTCTTAATTTAAACAGCTGGATGAAACAAATAGACCCAATCAATTCAAATGTATCGCCTCTCCAAGTCTTCTCTTCGGCACAATGAGACGTAATATTTGACCGCCGACTATGCAATCCGTATTCAAGTACATGTGTCGCCCTTTGGGTCTGTTTCAATTCAAACCTCATTTTCGGACCCACCTAAATTTATGAGAGAGTATAACATGCACTCCAGACACAGTCCGCTTAGAAGAATTGCCAATGGTCTGGCGCCAAGTCCGTTCGGCTTCAATTAATTCAATCACGTGATGCCAGAACGATTGTCCAATAGGAGAGTAACAATAAAAGCACTCTAAAGTTTGGCCTATACTGGGGGAAAGGGCTAACATCTTCACTCATTTTTGGTCCTTGTAAATCAATTCCCGTTAAAAGCTGATGTTGGAATAGACGTACCTTTATGAACTACTTTTACCCAATAATTTATCGGTAAACTTTTGTGTTTTGGTTTCTTATGCAGAGCGTACTCACATATTTAATTTCATTTCGTTTTATTTCATTTCATTAATTTTCATTTCCAAACATAAAATAAATGAAATATAACATGGCGACATGTGCAGGGCATGGTTGATAATCACAAAAAATAAACAAACTTACAATGAATAAATGTACTACATGACTTGGATAATAAGAACAAATAATTACGCAAATTCCATAATTCCATTTTTTTTTTATTACCAAACACCTGAACAAAACAAGACAAGAAATCAATGACTATAACACAACACATAAAGAAATGTTATTAATCCATGCATTATTTCTTTCCCACGGGCTTTAAAGATACTATGTCCCTTTTGCAAGCAACATCAAATTCTGTAGAACTTTGCAGGAATTATGAATATGTCATGTATGTCCTATCTGTGAAATTTAAACGTTAGCAGTGTCCTAATATTCAAATTATGCAAGGAAACCTGTTTACTTGCTAGACTTCACTGTCAGACACTATTGAGTGACTGACTGGCTTTTTAACATCTTTGGTAATAACATACATAAAATAAGATGTAAAGGGTACATGAGCATTTGTCTACATCAATAACCCACTTTTGTAATGGCCAAAATTAAACTGATTGAATCTTTGCGCAGCATAAAACGTACGACCATTCGGTACAATGGTCTGAAAAATCAGACTATTACTTACTGGCTCTATAGCTCCAAAGTCGATTCGACAACTAATAGTCGTTATTTTCCCACTTAAAGACATTTTCAAGCCCCCCTTTTTTAGGGAAGTTCTAAATTAGTATTGTCTTTCAAATGCCGTTGGAATTTAACCTTTTCATTATTTTGGCCTGCAAATGGGACATAGTACCTTTAACACAGTGTCCCACATCAGTGAGAGAAAGAGAGAGAGAAAGAGAGAGAGAGAGAGAGAGAGAGAGAGAGAGAGAGAGATGAGAGAGAGAGATCGAGAGAGATTAAAGGAAAGTGTTTGTGATAATTATAATTTGCATGTTCCAACGATAAAGGGTGTAAGGGAATAAACGCCGAGTGGATGACTTGTGAGAAAACAATGCCATATATTGAGGGGGTGTGGGAGGGGTCGAATCATCATTTCTTTTAATACCTTTCCTCTCTTCAATTCT
This sequence comes from Mesocentrotus franciscanus, assembly GCA_037976565.1. Taxonomy (NCBI): domain Eukaryota; kingdom Metazoa; phylum Echinodermata; class Echinoidea; order Camarodonta; family Strongylocentrotidae; genus Mesocentrotus; species Mesocentrotus franciscanus. The sequence continues at coordinate 23,457,956 of CP137680.1, read as the reverse complement.
CTCTCTTCTCTCCTCCTTTTATGATTTTTCATCATTAGATGGCGGGTAGGAACATGACACCCTAGACCCCTGTAGCTACGCCACTGCAAACACGAAGAAATAGCAGTCGACCAAACTTTATTCGGTACCGAATATCTAAAGTGAAAAACAAAATTCTTCGACCGCGAGGATACACAACGCCTTCGCTAGTTTGCATTTAATTCTATTTCTAGAGCGCCAGGCACCCTCTTCAGTGATTGAACATTCCTTTAGCTAAACAGGAATGTGAGCGAATTTACCATGGTCCATGTGTGTCACATAATCACTTAGATCAAACAGGCGCCTAGCTATCAACGGGTCTGGAGGGGTGTAGAATGTTTGTAAACTGCCCCGAAACTGCCGCACGTACGGGATGAAGGATGAAGCTCAAAATATGTTAAAGCGAAGTTTGGGTAAGATGGGGGAAAGGTGAGAAATAATTCGCATACCTTTTCATAATCATTTTTTTTTTCATGTAAGTTAGCTCCGCCGTCATAAAGTTTGAAAGAAAAATAGCTATAATTGTTTAGGGCATGTCAGTGGATAGAGCATCTATAAGTCGTCCCAGAACTCATATGGAAATATTGAAATTCTTGTACTTGAAGGTCCTAACTTCCAACATTTTTTGCAGAAGTTGAATATCATCATCATCATCATCATCATCATCATCATCATCATCATTATCATCATCAACATCAACAACATCATCCACAACACCACCATCGTATTTTCAAGCTTTTCCTAACTTAGTTCTCAATTACCCCAAGGAGCAGGATATAAAATGTTTCTTCGAACTCCTGCCTATAAACGATTTTAGATTCTTTACGTAAACAGTGAACATGCTACTATATGTTATTCATGATATACGTAGATCACAACCCAGAGGGAAATATTACATAGCAGACAGTGAGTAATATGACACGTATCATGCCCCAGACAGGTTGCCCCCCGTTGGACCTTATTCACAAGACCCACTAACACATTTCTGATTTCCACATCTTATAAAGATTTTGAGAACATAAACATTAACCTATTGTCTACTGGAACCTTTTTTTTTGGGGGGGGGGGGGCATAAAACAAACTTTGCTATTTTTAAACTTTATTTTGAATTTTTCATCCATCCCCCCCACTGACCGTTGTTTGTTGTTGTTTTGTTTCAAGGATGGATCGACTTTAAATGGGAAATCAAAGACAGAATTGTTTCTTATCATGACGGAAACTGGAGCTGCTGAAGGGTATGTTTCAAAATACCTGCACAAGCAAGCCCAAGAATTTGTCGCAATTAAGATGATCAAAAAACACATTGCCAATGCAGTGCACATGGTGCATGCAGATCTCCCTGGTGCATGCAACCTCTCAACAACTCGTAATATTTCACGAATGCTAGACATCGCTTGTTCATTTGCGAGGGGGGGGTGGGGTAACTTTCAGCTCCAGGTACTGTAGTTTACCTGTCTGACGATAGATTTGATTCTGATGATATGTATGCAGACAAGAAAAAGGGGCGACTTCACATTAGAATATACATGTGCATGATACATGTACAACTTCACCTGGTATGTCACATTTTCAAGAAAATGGCTGCGCCCATGTCATGCTAAAAGGTATTACATCATGCCAAGAATATTTTCATTTATAAATCTCTTGTACACTTTCGTAAGGAATATAAGGGCTAAGGGCATGAATACATCCCATTTTTCAGAATAACTTCACTTATTCTTTTGGGTGAGGTTTCTGTTAAGTCTAATTCTGAGCTACACATGAAAAAAAAAAGGGGAAATTGCAACTGATTTCCCCATTCTTTCCTTTCTTCCTCTTTTTTCTTTCCTTTTCTCCTCTTTTCCTTTTTCTTTCCCTTTCCTTCCTTCTCTCTGATTTTTTTGATGGGGGAGAGGGGAGGCAACAGCCTGGGAGGCAAGGCCCTTTCGGCCTCCCCCGATCTCCTTCTTTTATCCCCTTTACTTCTTCCTCTTCTTTCTTTCCCTTTCTCTTCTCTTTCCCTTTCCCTTCTTTTCCTTCTCTCTCTCTCTCTCTCTCTCTCTCTTTTTAGCTGGGGCCAAGGCCCCTGGCCCCTGGATCCGCGCCTGTACAACACACACTTGAGCCTATAGAAACAGCCATGCCTCTCATAGCAGTCAATATATCTACACTAGTATACGACCGACAGACAAGGATATGTGCCTACAAACTACGGAGGAGAGTGAGGGGAGGGGGGGTGGGGTCGTCGGAAGAACTTTAATTACTTATTTATTTATTTCTGACATTTATACAGGGTAGTACATTGTCGCTAATAGTGGTGGTCTTCCATGAGGCCCTGTCTGGTTACAACAAAATGCAATACAAATCATGAATCATATCAGTAATGCAAACAAAACACAGAAAAAATAAGTATATAAATGTATACATATTGTTTGGTATCCTCGTAATAAATTACTGTTGCATATTTTTAATATCGTACTGTAAATATAGACAGATAGGCCTATCTTTTTTAAAATCACAGGTGAGATATGATCATACATTTTTTGACATTTCATAGCTTTAAATAGTCGAAGCTCATAAACTAAGAGGTGAGACTATGAAACTATGAGATGAACTTGAGATGCAATTTTGTTTTATAAACATGTTTACAGGGTTTATATACATAATATAATTATTTACAAAGATTAAATTCTTTGTCAAGTAATAAACGTTGACTGGAATTTATATATCATTTGAATATACGAGCTAAATACTGAAGAACTTATATATATCGTTCATACTGACAATAAATGATGTCTTTCGTTCAATTTGGAAAGCTTCATGTCATTTTACAGTTTGAGAAATATGAAGCAAAATCTATCAAATATGAAGATGGATATAAAAACTGCATATACAGTTGGTCATAAACCAATGGTGTGATTCACACCGGAGAAATGCGTCGGAATATAATAAGAAATAAAAGTAATAATTAAATCATGAGACGTAATTAAATCTTCTCAGCATTCTCTTATTTAGAACGGATATTACAAGATTGTTTGAACATATATCAGTGCATTGTACAGCAACTTTAAAGGCATTGTTTAACAATGCCAAATCTGAGATTCATGGCCCTACGTGTTAACAGTGTTTGTGACATGGTGTAATATTGAAACCCTAAAAAAATAGCGCTTCAAAATGATCATGAAGTGCCTCAAAAAATTAAAAATCCTTGAGTGACCGGTTTTACCATACTCATTTCCCCCAATAAACTGTAGTGCTATAAAAACCGTTTGGAAAACGGTTTTTGAAATTTCGAATTCCAATCGTAAATATCTTGATAATCAGACAGGCGATCGGCTTGTAAAAGTCATGGGATTCCTGACTGACCTAAATGTTTATAATTATGATTGCAGCATGAGTTAAATCAAGGATTTTTTTTAAAGAATCTGAGACAAAGATACCCAATCCCTTTAAAGACAATAATGGTAAAATATTCCTTTGCCTATGGGCGGCCAAAAGGGTCAAAATTAATAAGGGAAAATAAACAAACAATGATAGAAATAAACGTAGATTCAGAAATAGACATGAAGATAATGCAAAAATAAAGACAACCTCACAATTTAAGATCACTACAAAAATAAATCAACTTTCAAAATAAATATAACACAGGAATAAAGACAATTTCAGAATTAAAGATAACTGCAAAAATAAGGACAACCTCCGAATTATAAAGAAAGCTTCGGAGATATAAAGTTATATCTGCCCAAATAAAGACAGCCACAGAATTAAAGATAACTGCAGAAATAAAAACAATCACAGAATTAAAGGTATCTGCAGAAATAAAAACAATCACAGAATTAAAGGTATCTGCAGAAATAAAGACAACCACAGAATTAAAGATAACTGCAGAAATAAAAACAATCACAGAATTAAAGATATCGGCAGAAATAAAGACAACCACAGAATTAAAGATATCTGCAGAAACAAGGACAACCACAAAATCAAAGTTTAGAAAGATAGATAACGACTTAAAATTAAGTCTACTATAAAAACAATATGCCCGCAAAATTATACTACCAAATACAAATACATGATCAAAATCGCAAACAAACTGACAATAAGAGGACAAGAGAGGGTGCATAATGTAGCTATAGCTATACCGGCGTACGTGCGACCGTTCCTAGCCCTAGCTAGCTATGTGTACGTCCTATATTCACCACGTGGGGAACTTACTTGTCTTCAGACTTTACATCCCGGCCATGCCAGCTCAGAGCTCTTACTTAATTATAACATCAGTATGGCGGATAATAATAGAATTACAGAGGGAACTGCAAGAGATTCAATTGGAGCGCTACATGCCGTATTGACCACATTAGAGCCAGTAGACCTACTATGCCACAATAACAATTAGAGGGATTAGCGTGTATTGCAGCTGTACTCTTCACCATCTTACGTAATAGTGTAAACAAACTCTTACTGGGGCTCTGGCTGAAAGGAAATGAGAAGTAGGAAATATATATTTTGCTTCTTTCAATATATCTTCATGTCCAAAAGTCACTCATAATTTAGATGAAGACCAAAATGAAAGTTCGAACGAAGCAAAATGACCCAGAATTGGCGATATAACAAAGATATTAACTCTGAAAACTATCACTCTTTCTCATTTCTATCACCCCTTCAAGGTCTCGGCAGGGGGATTACATTGGACAGTGCTAGCGTTTACTTTAGTTTAGGCCGTTCCAAGTATTGTGTCGTGCATTCTTACTACAGGCCAAGCCTTGAAGGGCAATCCAACCACACTGCACCGACTGAGCGCATGAGCTGGGGCTATAATTTAAATAGTTAAATAAATAAGTTAATTACTTGTTATTAAAATAAAATCTAGGATGATCCATTACTGCATTATTAGATATATCTTATTCAATAAATTATAAATCTAGTCTAGACTAGAGAGAGTCTCTAGACACCTAAATATTAAATTCTTTGGCGCTTATTCAGAATCATATCCCTACTTTGACCCCGTAACTCCAGCGTAGAGATACCCTACTATTAGTACTATAAAACATACCCAAATAGGCCTAAATCAAGTAAATATTCATCAATTGTTCAAATAATGGCCATGATTTAAATGTTTCGTGTCAATTTTTAAATCTTTTTGGAGTATTTTTCCTAAAAACAAAGAAATATAATAGACTTTCTATACACTTTCTCATGGGATTCACGGCGAACTGCTGCACAAAACAATTGCATACCGTACCGACGGTGGGGTGCGAGACCGCACGCGTGAGTGAAGTTAGCCACTGTGGGGTCGTTTCTCGAAACTGTCATCTTCCTATTTAGATCTAAGATCAACGACATCTCGACACTGTTGAGCGACAGTGTCGAGATGTCATTCAACTTGTCCGCTAAGTGTTTCACAAAACCGTCTTTGCCAAGATGAGCGACAACATCCGCGGCAAGTGAATTGTCACTCCTCCAAACCCTTCATATATTTTTTAATTGCTGGAAAGCGCCACCACAAAGTCAGTTTGTTGCTATTCTATGGGTCGCGAAATGTACGATTAATTTTCAATATCATTTTGAGAAATATATAGAAAAGTTCAGTACGTAATTCTCTGGGATGCTCATTCTGTATAACTTAAGCATGAATCCCTTAGCATTGATCTACCATGAGGCGGCTCATGCTATTCACTTTTAGTTCCATTAATATTCGATAGGAGACCTCCTCATTGCCTTGTTAGTCATATTTCATTGACTATCTGTTTTTATTCATTTGGGGAGGGAGCGGTGGAACCGAATTGGCCTGTACGTGTAGGCTTATAGATGAAGATATAAATTGCATACAGTTTATATGTTCTCAGATCTATCAAAAACAAATCATATCGTTATGTAGCGCTCATTTGGCAGTAATTTCAATTAAAGAATTTTATGGGCAAAAGAATAAAATCAAGTTACATTCTTCAAAAAATATATTCACTAATGATTTCTAATGCATCAATCTCTCTTGCTCTCTCTCTCTCTGTCAATTCTCCCCCCTCACAATTGTCTCTCATCCGTCACTCTCTGTCCGTCTCTCTCTCTCTCACCCACTCACACACACACACACACTCCGAAAAAACCCATTTGACCATGGACCTACTGATTTGACTTTCAACGCTTCTAGAACTGAGATAGCATTGAGCCTAAAGTAAACACTACCACTGTCCAATGTAATCCCCCCCGCTGAGACCTTGAAGGGGTGATAGAGAGGAGAGAGAGAGAGAGATAAGCATGAAAGAGAGATAGAGGAAGGGAGAAAGAGTGGTAGTTTTCAGAGTTAAAATTTTGGTTATATCGCCAATTCTGGGTCATTTTGCTTCGTTCGAACTTTCATTTTGATGAGCGACTTTTGGACATGAAGATATATTAAAAGAAGCAAAATATATATTTCCTACTTCTCATTTCCTTTCAGCCAGAGCCCCAGTAAGAGTTTGTTTACACTATTACGTAAGATGATGAAGAGTATACAGCTGCAATCCACGCTAATCCCTCTAATCCCTACTGGCCAAACTAGTGCAGAGGGGCTTAAATTGAAACCCCCATTTGACTTTCAACACTTCAATAGCAAACTTGTCTGGAATAATGTAGAAAAATCAAAGAAGCATACTGATGAAAGTTTGAATGAAATCGGACAACAAATTAGAAAGTTTAGAATATTTGAAAGTTTCCCATTTGCTCTCATACACAAAAGGACTAAAATATCATCTTTTAATAAATATATGACTCGGGATAGTCTTTTCTTTTTAGAGGACCTGTAATAATGTACTCTCCAATGTACTCTCCATACTATATTTTGAGTAGTGCCCCGAGAGTGAAGGCGCTTGGGAGAAAAACAGAAATAAGTGATATTTTTCTACACGACAAACGGGAGAATAATCCGTCACTACGTCACAATCCACTTACAAAATTGCAGATTTGAGATTTACATTGCTAAAGTGATCTCAAAGTTCAAACACTCATAATTTTCTTAATAGTGGTCCGATTTATTTCAAACTTTCGCCATTCTGTTTCTCTGATGAACTTATTAGAAGGGTTGGGTTGCCCTTCAAGGCTTGGCCTGTAGTAAGAATGCACGACACAATACTTGGAACGACCTAAACTAAAGTAAACGCTAGCACTGTCCAATGTAATCCCCCTGCTGAGACCTTGAAGGGGTGATAGAAATGAGAAAGAGTGATAGTTTTCAGAGTTAATATCTTTGTTATATCGGCAATTCTGGGTCATTTTGCTTCGTTCGAACTTTCATTTTGGTCTTCATCTAAATTATGAGTGACTTTTGGACATGAAGATATATTGAAAGAAGCAAAATATATATTTCCTACTTCTCATTTCCTTTCAGCCAGAGCCCCAGTAAGAGTTTGTTTACACTATTACGTAAGATGGTGAAGAGTACAGCTGCAATCCACGCTAATCCCTCTAATCCCTCCTGGCGAAAGGAGTACAGAGGGCTTTAAAATTGAAACCCCAGCTCATGCGCTCAGTCGGTGCAGTGTGTCCTCCATTCAGGGTGAGTAGGGGAGGGTATATACAGACTGAGCTGGGCTGGGCAGCGCAGCCGGCCGGGCCTGCATGGAGCCCTAGCCTGCTAGAGTTTTAAACATGCACACATTCACATCACAGAGCCACAGGCATCTGATCTGACGACATTTAACATTACTTAATCGTTATTGTGGCGTACGTATAGGCCTACTGGCTCTAATGTGGTCAATACGGCATGTAGCGCTCCAATTAAATCTCTTGCAGTTCCCTCTGTAATTCTATTATTATCCGCCATACTAGCTGATGTTATAATTAAGTAAGAGCTCTGAGCTGGCATGGCCGGGATGTAAAGTCTGAAGACAAGTAAGTTCCTCTCGTGGTGAATATAGGACGTACACATAGCTAGCTAGGGCTAGGAACGGTCGCACGTACGCCTATGGCGCGCCGGTATAGCTATAGCTACATGCACCCTCTCTTGTCCTCTTATTGTCAGTTTGTTTGCGATTTTGATCATGTATTTGTATTTGGTAGTATAATTCTGCGGGCATATTGTTTTTATAGTAGACTTAATTTTAAGTCGTTATCTATCTTTCTAAACTTTGATTCTGTGGTTGTCCTTGTTTCTGCAGATATCTTTAATTCTGTGGTTGTCTTTATTTATGCAGATATTTTTAATTCTGTGATTGTTTTTATTTCTGCAGTTATCTTTAATTCTGTGGTTGTCTTTATTTCTGCAGATATCTTTAATTCTGTGATTGTTTTTATTTCTGCAGTTATCTTTAATTCTGTGGTTGTCTTTATTTGGGCAGATATAACTTTATATCTCCGAAGCTTTCTTTATAATTCTGTTGTCTTTAATTTTGCATTTATATTTAATTCTGTGGTTGTCTTTATTTCTGCAGACATCTATTTGTGTCCGAGGCTTTCTTTATAATTCGGAGGTTGTCCTTATTTTGGCAGTTATCTTTAATTATAAAATTGTCTTCATTCCTGTGTTATATTTATTTTGAAAGTTGATTTATTTTTGTAGTGATCTTAAATTGTGAGGTTGTCTTTATTTTTGCATTATCTTCATGTCTATTTCTGAATCTACGTTTATTTCTATCATTGTTTGTTTATTTTCCCTTATTAATTTTGACCCTTTTGGCCGCCCATATTTTGCCAGTTTTATTACACCGACATTTCTGTGCGTTACTGTCGTTACTTTGTCAACGTGGTTGGACCAGTTCAATTCTTCACCAAGTACACCGAGGCATTCGACACTATTATTTCTCCTCAATAAATTTCCATTTACAGATACACAGGTCAAAGATTAAAGTTTGTTGTTTTAATCTTAAATAGGTTGACTCAGAGATGGTACTCGGAAAACGGCGAACAAAGTGACTATAGTGCCCCATCGTTTATTCCGTGGTCAGCGTTCGCGAAACAGACCGAAGTTCTTCTCACGCTTCGGTTTCGCGTATGTTGCACGCAAGTGATTGCTGCGGTCGCATCGTCCGTAGTCGTATTATACCCGATTGGCCCCGAGTCAGGCCACGGGAAAGACACGTAGTCACGTCAGGCTACACTCCCTTTAAAATAATGATGTGGATATATTTATTTACTCCGTTTGCCACTTGGAAGGAGTTTTACATGACTAATCCTTGATGGATTATGAAAATAATCGCAGCATTTATCTCACTAAAAAATATCTATATCGACACTAAGTTGACTTCGAAAGATATTTGTCTTGCCTTTTGTACACACTGCCTCGCATTAAACGTCGAGGGCGCTATATTTAATTAGCGATATTCGCAATTTTCCAAGTATATGCCTGTACTCGATTTTTCGCAGATGTGTCTGACTGCTTAAGGCGCCGATAACTCTTTATGTAGCAAAGCTTATTGGGTCGCGCGCTTTAACATAACACAAACATTGTCATTACATAATGACAATTAAGAGTTAGAAATTATCCAGAAAGTGTGTGTGTACGGAAGGGGCTGAGATAACTGTTGTTCCAAGGGTTTGACTTATCCAATCCAATCCAACCCAATCCGGGAATTCATAAAATGTCAATGTCCATTTGTCTAATCAAATGATAATAATTATATAGTGTTGAGGAACATCAATAAAGCAGTCATTTCATGTTCTTCACTGTTTATTCTACAGACTCTTATCCTATGACATTTTATGACTAGGAAGGCGTCTACAAAATATATAAACATAAGATATATCAACGTTGTATGTAGGTTTGTAGAGCCTCGGGCGAACCGTCATGTCCGTCGCCAGGGCTGCCAAATTATGACTACGAAGATGATAGCAATAAAACGAGAACGAGGACAGTAATCAATGTTTTATAGAGCAACCTAGTTCGTAAAATGTGTCGACGAAGTTGAATATACTTCGCAATGATGACATTAAAAATAAACATTGTCGCCCCAGAGGAAATGTAATTGCTTAAAGAATTGAGTGTGAGTGTTTTCTGACTGAGAAATAATAAAGGCGTACACGTAGGTTGCAACGTCATGTTAAACAGATCACATACCCGGGTTCCTATTTCGATATTGCCACTGACGTCACAGTAGCGGATCTAGGGTTTTGGAAGGAGCAGGCGGGAGGGGGAGGGGGGGGGGGATCGGTTTCTGCATGGTCATGGGAGTTGGCAATGGAATCCATGGGAACATGCTTTAATATCCAAAAAAAACGTGTATTAAGATTTTTTTTTAAATCGCTATGAAAAAATAGGAGGAAAAATAAACTTCAACTATCTGGAATTTTGTCTAAAAATTTGAAAGAGGACAAAGTGTTAATAAGAAACAAAGCCAATATCAAACCAATATATTGAACCAAAAGATAAAAAGAGAAGGGAAAAAACTTTTAAAAATCTATAAAACTAAATAAGATGCTTTAAGATTAATGGAAAGCTTATCCCCGTTGAACTCAACAATATAAAATAATTGTGAATTCGAAAAGACAAAGCAATGAAAGGAAAAAAGGAAAAACGATAATAGGAAAAGGAAATCAACGAACGGACAATACAAGTTAACCCAAACTCTTTCAGGGGACCGAAAATAACCTTATTTAGCTACCGGATATGGATATTGAAAATCTGATAATGAAATATGAAAGTTGGCCTTTGAAACATCCATGGGACAAACACTACGAACCTAGGTGACTATAGTAGATCAGTTCAGGCGTAAACAAGGGTGTGCGTTTTTATTTAAAAAAAGACTTAAAACTCATCTAAAACCATGGAAGGAATACAAATATATTTGACAGATTCATCTTCCAATACAACGGCATCAACAGGAGTCTACACTCAAATGTTTCATTCCAACTGCATTTTTGTCGCCACAAGAGCTGAACTTTACGCTTTAAAATCCCTTAGGGAGCATTCGACATGTTGGGATCAGTAATGAAAGTAACGACATGTCCGAGCATCTCTGCATGAATGGTGTCTACTAATAGAGTCGCTACAAGATCTCGGTCTCTAAATAAGGTTAAGTACCACTACATGTCCTCTCCAACGGACATCAGAAGGGTGCGTCTACACTGCCAGCTTTTCACAATGCTCGTTGCACGCGAGGCGTTATTTGCCTGACGCAGGACTGCGCCAGTGACTGGTGCGTTCTTTGACGCACCAAGTTAAAGTAACATTGTAGAGGTATTGTGGTCTAGTGGATAAGTCTCCGGACTGTGAACCACACGGTACAGGGTTAGAATCCCTGACGCAGCACTTAAGTCCTTTGCCAAGGCATTAATCTACATTTGCCACACTTTACCCAGGTGAAGTAAATGAGTACCTGGCAGGAATTAATTCCTAAAAAAATGAGCACCTTAATGGCATCCGTGCTACAGCCAATGTAGGTTTAATAATAACCATAATGATGGAGCGCCAAGAGTGGCAATGTGCCCGAAATGAGCGCAATACAAGAATACACTATTTTTCTATTGTCATTATCATTAAAATACTTGCCTTAAAACAATACAATAGCGCAGGTTAATAACGCAATCGGAAAGATGTCACCTGTGCAACAGGCATAAGCTACTATTGTTTTCGACACCAGGATCCTAATATAGACGAAGGATGGAAAGTAGAGTTTCGATTTCCATGCCCGTAAGAGAAGTTCTCTGTCTGTTTTTGCAGAATGGATACACGAAAGTAGGCTAACAGAGGTACATGCCTAGTTTCAGTCACTGTTACGATCCATTTTTCTGTTTGTTTGACTTTTGATGAAATTGATCATCATTCCCGCCTGATGCATCTTAAAGACCTGGGGGGTGTTTCACAAAGACTAAGATCGACTTTAAGTTGGACTTAAGTATAACAGGCCGTTCGTGCCATTGTTTGCTCTCACCATTATGATCTTTAGATAATATTTTTTCTCTCAATAATGAATTATCAAAAAATGTAAGTTTTGTAGATTTTTTATCATGATTTGTACGTCCCTCGAGAGACCAATGCCAGTAAATGATGAGAGAAAACAATGGCATGAACGGCCTGCTATACTTAAGTCCAACTTAAAGTCGATCTTAGTCTTTGTGAAACACCCCCCTGGGAAAATCCAAACGACACAGGGTCGTCTATCATTACCTTCATTCATGTTGCCCAGCTGCTCTCAAGTCATCCATTTCGAGCAGCCATGACACTCATACCATCTTCTTTTTATCACTAATGTTATTCTAGATGATTTAAAGCACAACTAGAGAAAGAGAAGAGTTGATCGAAAGAAGGAGCTGGGTAGCAGCTGCTTGAATGGATGCCATGGGGGTAGATACGGTGGCACGAGCCGCGATCGCAAGGCGAACAAAATGGTGAAAAGAAAGGAAAAAAAGAGTGAAATGAGAAAGAAAGGGAGAGGGTAATAGGAAAAAGAAGGGAAGAAGATAGGACCCCTCCCTCTTTCCCTCCCTTTCGGTGCGCTATTAATTCGCATTTCATCTACCTAATAAGAACGGGGGCCACAATAATGCCACGAACTAATTGTGTTTACTCTTTTAATATTTGAAGATAATTTTCAATAACAATAAAAGGTAATGCAAAGTTTTGGAAAATTTTGAAAATTGGATGGATAGTAATTCTTTAAAATGTTGATATATTTGGATGTACCTGTGGGTGTATTATAAGCACTAGAAAATTGAGCCCCTAAAACACTTCTGCTTTCGAGAAATTGAATAATAAAAAATTTACCGGTGCTTCCGGTAAATTTCAAATATTTCAAATAGCGCTTAAGGCCATTCCATGGTAGCTGCGACCATGAAAATCTCAGAATATGCAGTTCTGATATATAATTTCCAAACGGGAATAGCAAATCGATCGATTGTAGTTAAGAAACATTGTTTTAAAGCTAAAGTAATATCAGTCTTGAGAGGGCGGTATACAACATAAAGAGTTTATTATTTACAATTTCATCACTTTAGACTCAATTTCAACCGCGACAACGATCATTGAATACTGTAAAATCGCATATGCTTCCAATATGTTCATTTGAACCAAATTCCTGACCCCATAATTACCAAAACTTTGTATTACCTTTAAGCTTGAAGAGAACTCAAAAAATAACATACTTGATAGTTGAAATGTAAGCCTACTCTTCTCTTATGTTTTGATGTAGAGGTGAGCATTGATAATGGTGCCATGGCTTCTAACATTATAGCATTGCATTGTATTTATGACGTCTATAAAAAAAACAAACAAACAAACAAACATTCTAAGGAATTGTTTAGATATGAAGCGGCAAAACTGCGGTGGCTTACTTATGATGACGTAAAGCGTAATAAGGGTCACATTTCCATATCTTATAACACAGAGCTTAGTAGATACGCGCAGGACCTTCGTTGCGCGCAGTTGCCATTCATTAAAAAAAGATTAAAAAAAAAAGAGCCGCGGCGGTTTACCGCGTCATATGTGAACGAGCCTTAAAGTGCCTGTTCAAAGAAAATCACAAATATGGCAAATTACGTATCACTAGAAACTGGTAAACTAACAGATGGCCATCGTACAAGTTTTAGGTTAACTACATATCGGGTGATTTATACAAATACAAATAAACCACCTCCATAGCATCTGGGATATGCGAGAGATTCGCCAGAAAAATAACGATGTTTTAATGCCGTCACAATATGAACCAATCCTGCCCAAGCAGACGACATCCCATCAAGAATGAACATAATTGCATTGCTACTATTTCTCAAATTATAATGAGTTGTATAATTTATATGTATATAAAAGTGATGAATTTTTACACCATTCAAGAAGGGATATGGAACCGATTCTGATAACTAAATTCTTTTGTTTGTAAATACACAGGATAGGGGTTAATGAACAATCAAAGAAACCACACTTTCAAATTTAAAACCCCCGGAATGATAGCATGGAAGGCATTTTTTCCCTCTTGAAACGTCGAAGATACCGCGGTGTATGCAGCTGAAAATACAATGGCGTCTTATTTTGTTTACAAGCGACGGATTCCTTAATTTTTTTACACTGCATTTTTCATCAAAATAATACCATGCGCGGGGATTAGAGGGAGGCAATAGATTAAACATTTAGCCTGACGGTACTGAAGTAAGAGAAATAACTGAAGAGAAGATGACAAAGCAGGCACTAAAAATGTGTGAGATGTCATGGGACATCGTCTACTTGTGCAAATCATGTTCAACATGTGACGTCACACATCTCAGCAGCGTTCGGAGAGCTTTTCAGGTGCTATGCCGGGGCTGTATTTAAGCGTTTTGTAATTGATAATAATCATTACTTCGAATGTTTCCAAGCATTGAATTTTGATAACCTTGTCCAATCAAAGTTTCACCTTTGCAATAATGACAATAAAGTTAGTTTTTAAAATCAATGAACCTTCTCTTTAAAGCTCCTATGTCCCATTTGCAGGCCCCCAAAATGAAAAGGTTCAATTCCAACGGCATTTGTAGGACAATACAAATTTAGACCTTCCCTTAAACGAAAGGGGTTTCTGTCATGTCTCTATGGCCTCAGGCGTTTCTTTAATGTTATAATTTTCTCCCACATGTGTTGAGCCGATCCCCATTATTTTGTTTTAAGGAAGACATAAACATGCTAAAACCTTAAGCTTGGGGGCCAGGTATAGTATGAGTTATATGCCGGACATGAATGTTTACGAGTTATTTTCATGAGAGGGGTATATTGAATTGCACCTGATCACCTTGGACCCAACGGACCAAAGTCTTAACTAAATTATAAAATGTTGCCAGCGGGCTAGCGGGCCATGGGGAGATTTTAAGAATATAATGAGCACCCGGTGTGAAAATGGTGTTCAGCAGCATTCATGTAGCCAATTTTCTTGTGTTGGGAGAAGGCGGACATATATGGGTAATTATGTGTGTGTGTGTGGGGGAGTGTAGTTTTTCTTACAGCTAGGATGGTCAGGGCGTTTAGGACGGTGGCCGTGTGAGTGTTGGTGCTTTTGGGTATGAGTGTGAGGGTGGCTGTGTAGGTGCATGTGGACGATGGTGCGTGCATGTAAACGGAATAACAGGGGCATGGGCAGGTGTAAGAAAGGAGAAAACCTTCCGACTCTCTCCGTTTTGTCAGTATCAACTTTCTAGGCCACGCGAACATTCAACGCTCATTTGTACATTACGTACAGATATCGAAAACAAAGGAAGCATGTAATCCTCTCCAATCAATGTCGGCAAATGATGAACGATTCCGAAAACAAACCGGAAATGTCTGGAGACAGGGCAACTAGAAGAAAATCTGAAATTACATCGCCCCTTGAAAAACAGAGGACCTTGGATCACCGCAGCGAAACTTCACGCTCATAATGTACTTAGATTACACGCCGCCCTGATATCCCCACACGAAAACTTTGCACCCTGGGATGTTTGATTCAATGTTGAGTGCATCCACTCAGGATGCGTTCTTAATACCATATTAAAAAGTTTTTCCTCATAGAAAGTGGAAACCTGAAAACTGAAGCCAATGAAATCCCATTCCTGACACCATTTGGTGCAAACACGAAACTACTCTGCTTTGAGTTTCTGCACCCTAGATGATGGTTCAAGAAGATTGATGGCACGATGTGCCACTCAAATGAAAACTCAAGAGTGTAGCTTCCTTTTAGTATCGGCATATTACGAGGTCCTCTTTCTATTCTTTCTCCTCCTGTGCTCCGGCCTCCATTTTCCCCTTCTCTCTGCTATCAGTTCTTAAAAATTGCTTTTTTTCCAACAGCAACAACATCCCCACATGACAAAAGAAGGTGAATAGCTAGAGCGAGCGAGAGAGAGAGAGAGAGGGAGGGAGGGAGGGAGGGAGAGAGAGAGAGAGAGAGGAGGGCACTATTTTGTGGAGCTCCTCATTCATGCGATTTCGTCAATGGATTCCATGTTAATTTCGCTCATGATACGAATGGCTCGGTTAGAGTTGAGTTGACTTTTAAGAATTGGTCTAGTGCACGTGGAGGGCACACATGTCAGGGAGGTGTCTTGCTACATGGATAACATGCAAGAGAACAAGGCAATCAAATTTAATAATGAGAGGGGAGGGGGGTAGGTACGGCTCATTTTATCTGTTTACGTGAATGGCACTCTTGATTCCTCATGAAATATCCCTGCTCTTCAACGCAAAACCTAGTACCTCTCAACATATGTATAAATATATACTAGAAACCGTATAGTATCTCGATGGTTTCTCTTTATTTGTGTTGATAACATGATATCTCGGTGAAGATCAGAATTTTCCCCTTCAAAAGCCCCCTATAATGTAAACTATGATAATGTTATAAGTCGTCAACCTTTTTAGCGGGTAATAAGAAAAAAAAAGAATGGAAAGAGGGGGTGATTAGTGTATCGAATCTAACTGAGCAAAACGACTTGAGGATACTAGCGCTTGAAATTGACAATGATTCGAAATCTCCAATGATGAAAGACACGGAGAAACATAATCTGATCAATCGGAGAAGATCAAGACTCTACAAAATAAGGTAGATGCTGCTCAGCAAGTTTCTCGAAGGAATTGTATCCGAATCGTTGGAGTCCCCGAAACAAAAGACGAAAACACTGAGCAAATCTTCATCGACACAAAAACAACTACTAGGTGTAAACCTGATCCTCCAAGATATCGACCGCAGTCATCGAACTGGTGCATTTCCTTTTCTGATAGATGATAAACCATCTCGACATACGACCTCACTGACTTCGTTTCCGGAATCGTCTTCTACTTCAGAGCCGACATCATACGCTCAAGTGACTTCCGAAGCCTCTGCGAGTAAAGAGCAGAGGCCTCGGTATCGGCCCATCATTTTAAAAATGTCAACATATCAAAAACGCAAAGACATCATGCACAATAAAAGGAAACTGAAAAACACCGGGAAATCGATCACAGAGGACCTAACTGCAACAAACTATACAATACAGCAAGGAAATCGAAAAATGTTGCGTCAGTATGGTCGCTAGGCGAGAGAATATTTCCTGCCTTCCCACCAAGTTCCGGAAAATCCATCAAGAAACACATTTCGTCTATCGAAGAAGCTGGAAAATGTGAAATAACTTAATAATTTTTTGTATTATGATACCTTCCTGTATGATCTTTGATGGGTCCACTTTCTACATCCATTTGTTATACACACGTTCTTAATTATTTCAAGTTTTTTAAAACTGTTTATGTTTTCTGTAGTAGATCTTATAGGCAGGAATGGTCTATATGGGATTTGCCAAAAGTCTATTAAAGTAAATCATGAAGGTGTATCATTGACACAGTGTAGAAAATATATCTCGTGTGCTCATGTGTCTGATGTATTATATAATGATCCGTTTGAACTTTTCATAACATGGATTTGTCCATGTTTATTTTTGAAATACTTACCTTTCTGTCATGACTATTCACTCTGCTAGAATTAAAAACATCAGAAAGTTGATGACCATATTTTGATAATAAAGACAGTCTTCCCAGTAGGGTATATTCTAAAATATGCGAAAAAAGGAATTAAATTTGTTCATTTGAATGTTGTTAGCTTATTGAAACACTTTGATGAAATTGGTTCTATTTTGTGTAATAATGATATTCACATTCTGGCCCCCAATGAAAACAGACTTGATGATTTCATTGGAGATAATGAAATTCATATACCTCATTATAATGGTATAAGGAATGATAGAGATAGAAGAGGTGGAGGAGTTCTCATATACATAATATGAAAATATATATTTGAGAAGTTATTAATACCTAGTTCAGTCGAGTAACTGGAACTTCTTTGCAGTTTCATTCGTCTCAAACTTTCAAAGCCTTTCATTTTTATAAATTGGTTACGACCGCCAAATCAAACATATTAATTGGATTCTTATGAAGAATTGTTGGTACATTTATAGGAGGATTCAATGCTACAATAAACATTAGTGGGCGATGTTGTCTATTGTCAAATATCCAATTAGTAGTGATACTCGTAAATACTCAGGAATGGAGGATATACTTCGAACGTGTCAAATCAATATATCTATAATGTACTCGAGTAATGCTTGAGTGCTCTTCATTGGTTGATCACATGTTAACAACTTGCCCAGACAGAGTAAGCTCATTCGGTGTGTTACAAAATGGTTTGAGTGACTATCCTGTTAGCTACCTTTCGTTCGTTAACTACGTAACCTTCAGAAAAAGTCTGACAGAATGCAAATTGCATACTTTACTTGTTGATAGGTAGGACAAGCCATAATGTATGAACTACCTATACAAAATTAACATATGCAATTAGCATTCTGACTATATATCTAAATACAATCATTCGTAACAGGTGAATAAAATAGTTT
This sequence comes from Mesocentrotus franciscanus, assembly GCA_037976565.1. Lineage (NCBI taxonomy): Eukaryota > Metazoa > Echinodermata > Echinoidea > Camarodonta > Strongylocentrotidae > Mesocentrotus > Mesocentrotus franciscanus. The sequence goes on along the minus strand of CP137680.1, from coordinate 23,439,701 downwards.
GTAATTTGCAAATTTGATTACATTACGAAAATGGTCTATTGAAAGCTGATCTGTAGATCTTTCGCAGAACTGGTTCGAAGTTGAAGGAATTGATGATCTCGACAGAGCTGTAATCAAATGGGGAGAGCTCTTTCTGGGAACACTAGATAAATACATGCCATTGGACAGGGGCGGATCCAGCCGGCGGCAAGGGAGGGGGCCTAAAAAGGGGCCAACTTCGTGCGAAAATTTGAAAATCGTGCCTGTCGATTTTTCGCTCAGTGGGGGTAGTGAGCAAAAAAAAATAAAAATTTTGGCATCCGAAAAATTTTTTCCCTCAGAGAAGGGTGATTTTTTTCCCACCGCCACTACCCCCTTGGGAGCCAGGGGAGGGGGCCCATCTTCTTTTTTTTTTCAAAAAAGGGTGTTTTTACCTGTTTTTTTTGCTAGGGGAGGGGCCCCCCTGGATCCACTGCCATTGGAGACACAAAAGGGTAATTAGAAGTCAGTTGGGGTTGATGGAATAGATTCTTGTGCCTTGAAAACTTGTACACTGGAAATTGTAAATCCTATCACTTATTTAATTAATAGATTATTGTCTGAAGATAAAGTCCCCTCTAGATGGAAGGTGACTAAGGTCATACCCCTGCATAAGAAGGAAGATATACCTGTAGCTAATAAATACAGACCTATGTCCTATTAACCTGTAAGTTAAACATGTTGGAAAGATTGTACAGCAACATTCGATTCGATTTTGCACAAATACAACATTTTAACTGATGATCAATCGGGATTTAAACTGAAACATTCTACCTGCACCGCCCTTACTAAAGTTACAAATGAATGGCTTCAATCAGTTGATAGGGATATATACCGGGACACTTTTGTTGATCTCCGTAAAGCGTTTGATTTGGTCGATCATAGGTTTCTCTTTAATTGTTTAAAAATAATATTGGTGTTAATTGTAAATGCACAAGTGGTTTTATAACTATCTATCTAATTGTACATTTTTAATGATTATATTTGTTTCTATAAATAACGTTAATTCCAATGAATTGGTAGTAACATATGGAGTCCCGCATGGCTCAATACTGGGTCCCATTTTATTTTAATATACATAAACGATTTGTCTAATGCATTTCACAGTTGTCGTATATCGTATATGTTTCTACGAAGATGACACAGTTATTTACTTTTCAAATGAAAACCCTATGGCGGTACAATCAGTTCTTTATAACGAAATTATTTCTCGTTCCGAGTGAATGAACATAAACAAACATTATATAAATTGTGAAAAAAAAATGTATTTGTGTTAATGGGGACCAATTCAATGCCTAATAAACATCACACATTAAACTTAAAAATAGGTAATAATGATGCTAGTCGGGTAAAGAATACGAAACATTTGGAAATGAATATAGACTCTAAATTAATATGGGACCTACATTAATAAATATAATAATAATAGTAATACTCATTTATTTTATAGCGCATAGCACATAACAGGATAGCATGTCCCTATGCGCTTTAAATAGAAAGGAAAGAATTACAAGAAAAAGTCATACAAATTAGAAAATCCACTTAGGAGCAAAACAGTACATGTAGTGTTGGACACTGAGTTCATGGGTGTACACTTTTAACATTGAATACATACCTTTTATTAAAGAGAAATCCTAAACTTGTCTAAACCATTGTGATTTCTCTTGGAATCTGGAAGTGCATTCCATAAAACTGAGGAGGCGTGGGTAAAAGAACGTTCGACGTATGTTTCAGTTGGGGTGGGAGGGACAATGAATAATGCTTTTGAGCTTGATCTTAAAGTACGAGTAGGCCGATACAATGATAACAGTTCACTTAAATAGGAAGGGGCAATGTCATGAAAGCATTCGTATGCAAAAACTAATATTTTAAACAAAATATGGGAGTGGACAGGAAGCCAATGTAGATAACGTAGTACAGGAGTGATTGATTCATATTTTCGAGTTCGGGTCAGTAATCTCGCCGCTGAATTTTGAATGATCTGCAATTTTCTGATTTTGTCGCTGATTATGGTGTATGGACCTCCCGACACCATCGATGATAGAACCATACAAAACATAAGAGATACCTTGCATACAGCAGTACATGTTCAATCTGCAATTTAATGTACACATAAACATTTGTTATGTCATATGTCATCATTTTTATAACTCATTCATCATGAAATAATGTTCTATTCGAATGCAAATAAAGTTTATTTCAGTGAGGGTACATTACTTCTATGCTAGCGCACCTGTTTGTGTTAATTCTTATCATTATTTTGCCTTAAAGCCTGTCTGCACTAGTTTGGCCAGGAGGGTTTAGACCTCCCAGCGTGGTCACTGACAGGTGGTTATCTCATCAACTCAACTCTCAATTAACATAAGAAAAAGAGGATCATGGGGGACCAACGGGCACCGCTTAGGCATTATTTTCTATGTAGAGGGAGCAAGTAGCTACAAGTAGTGCAGTTGGGCTTTACAAAAAGATAAATTGTTAAATTGTTAAATCTTTGTGTGTGTCTGTGCGTGTGCGTATGGGTAGCTGTGAGTGTGCGGTGGATAAATAACGAAAGAGAGAGAGGGATTTAAATTTATATGCGCATGTTTCAAACAGATTAAACCCCCAGGTCTTTGACTATACCTTTAACGTCGCCATGGGAAAGAGGCCACCTAGGAATGAAGCACAATTCTGTGGGTCTTTCCAAACCTTATTACAACTAAATAAACCCTCTCTAACATTATGTTCTTTCCTCTTATATGAACTGATTTATTTATGATTGATGTACAAGTCTATAGGCATGCTTTCATTATCATTATCACAACCCAATGCACTGCACTAATACTCTGACAATGGCAGTAATTTTGTCTGTTTTATGTAGAGAGCATGAACACACATAATAATCCAAGTGTGCTACAAGACTCCCTAAAATGCACATTGTAATGTCATAATATCATCTTCATTTAGAACACTAAATGATATCCAAACGTAAATGTCCATTCGCCTGATTCATTAATCATGTATAGTCATAATCTTTGCGTTTACGCATACTTAAACACATTCACCTATACACCTGGGCCCGTATATTTATTAGGCACCACAAATTTCACTTAAATCTAATAATTTATAAAGCCAGTAGGCTAGAAAGATACATGACCGCTTTAACTTCAAGATAACATGCTTATTTTGTTTTACTTATATCATTGGGCTTGTATCGAATTTAGACAAAAATCAATCTCATCCCCAGGGAACAAAAACATTTCCAACACAAGAAAATTCAGGAGGAAGCCTTGACGGCGCCCCCAAGCGGCTAAACAAGTTTCTAGCTTCTGAGTTATCGCTAGTGACGTCACAGACTTGACTACATCTAGCAAAAATGGGGTTTCTACCCACGACACATATATCAAATATATCTAATCTAAATCTTATTTATCAATCAGTGATCCTTCCTTTTTGACTACGGAGATACTATATGGCAATCCTCCCCAAAGATTTATCTGGACCAACTTCAACAACTGCACAACAGGGCGGGGAGGATAATTCTTAAGATAAATCCATAGTCATACTTCAACATCCCAAAATCATGATCTTTTAAAATGGGAAAGCCCTCAAACCCTTCCTAAGAAACACATGCTTTAAATGTTGTATAATATTTTCCATGATTTAACTCCGATTTTATGCAGTTAAATCTTTCTTATAAAGAAACCAATTATGCCCTAAAAATTGCTGACAACTTAATATCACCCAAACCCAACACTAAGTATTGTGAACGGACTTTCTTTAATCGCGGATCTAAAAATGTTTAATGACTTACCAATTAATTTACGTAGACCCAATACACTTGCTTTATTTAAAAATGGCCTTAATGAATGGATAGAAGATTTTGCTATATATCAATTTTGGTGTAAGCCGGAAAGGGTTTAGAGGGTTGGCGGGGGGATGGGAGGTACAGTTCTAATAGTCGCTGAGTGGAAAGAATGTAACAAATTTACCTTAAATCTTGATAAGACCTTTTTTCACTTATAATGTTTTGAGGATCAATGAAATAAGTACTTTACAATTAGGAGTTTTCATGTTTCTGACAAAAAATCATGAACTACCACGTATTTTTAACTCAATGTGTGCTAGGAACCAAAACTTTCACGATTACCTTACGAGACAAAGTAGCTCATTTCATTTATCATGGACCATAAAACATTTTCACTTTTACTGGACAAAAACTATTGAATTCCCTCCTCCCAATCGAACTCAACTGAAACGTATTTATTCCTTTAAACGCAAGCTAAAGAGAAAACCCACTGTTAATCACATGTGACATTATCTTAGCCTATTTATCTTGTAAACTTCAGCTTGGCCTTTTTTTTTGGGGGGGGGGACGACTATTTGTGTTTATTTTCTTTTTCTTTTTTCATAGTACATTCTCTATTTCCTTGTGTGCGGATCGACCGGTATGATCGAGATATGACAGGCCACCCCGCCCCTCCTCCGCCCTTTCCCCCTTCCTTATTCCCCGATCTTCGTACCGTGCTCTTGCATTATGTATTATTTCCACATTATGTATGTTCGTGTGGGCGTGTGTGGGTGAGCGTACTAGGATGTGAGTGTGTGTGTGCGTACATTTGCTTGCGTGTGCGAGAGAGTTTGTTCTTATCCCCAGGGCCTTGAATTCACAAGCCTTTGGCTTTCATGTCGGCCTCTGCATTTCAAAACATCTTTTCTTGTTTGCTTGTCTTGTTTTGTTTAGGTGTTCGTTAGTAGAAAAAAAAATGGAATAATGCAATTTCTTGTACATTATGGAAAATTTTACGTAATTGTTAGTTCTTTATGAAGAATTCAAAACTATTCAATTAGAATTTGTGAACCCCCTTTTAAAGACATTGGAGAAAGATTAGATTTTATATGTCAAGGCAAGCTATCCAAATTGTGGGCACTTATAAATTCTATTCCATATGCAAGCAGTAAATCAGTACTTTGCAATTATTTCATCGGTTGAAATAAAATTTACATTTCTCTGGATTTTACAGGCCTAACAGATTAAGTCTAATTGCTTATTTTCTTTAAATGTTATGTATTCAAGAACTAGACCTCGGGTCTGAACTCGCAGAGGGAAAAAATACAATAACAAAACGTTGTATGGTTATCACGAGGCCTGTATCTTAAATATTTAAGCAGACTCTATTTGTCGCCTTACCAATCTACATTAGAGTTCCCAATGGACTTGGAGTTTCTTTTACAAATTTCCGAGTATTTTACTGAAAAGAAAGTTGTCTCAAGCCGACAGTGAACGGGAATTCTGACATGCAAACATAGATATCACAACGGCAAAGGCAAATGTCGAATGAAGCCAGTAAGACAAGGAAGGCAGATAAAAACGGTCCTAAGAGAAACCGACCGGTAATCCGCCCTGGAGAGGGTCTCTTTAAAATCTCGGCTGATAGCGGCGGAATCGAAATGATGGATGGACTTCAAATGTTATTCTCGTACCGCGTTCGCTCTCGCTGATGAAATGGGTGACGACATTAAGAGACCATTCACATGAAAGGAAAAACCGTTTAAATTAGCCTTGTGAAGATATGCACTAATAAACCACGGTGGTGTTTGGTAATGATGACGTAAAGTTAAATACGTTTCACTTACAGTGAAAACGCGTAGGACCGTTGTATTCGTTTTGTTTTGTTTTGCATTTTCCAGCGGTTTACCGCGTCATATCCGAACTGTCAGTCCTCATGGTGTTCTTAAACGACTCAATGAGTTAACGGGATAGCTGAGTTTTGGTATAGAGGGCACTACACAAAACAATTTTGTTGTGAGATAATGAAAAACTGAGTGTCAAATTTGAAAGAGCATACAATTTAAATGAAAAAAAAGAATCATCTTTGTTTGATCAAAATCGGTTCACAGACGGCTGAAATATCCATAAATATAACCATTTCTAATATTTGTGGGGCCCCACAAATATTGGATAATTTTGAACCAGCCAGTGAAAAAAATGAGCGCCTTATTAACGTTTTATTACAGCCAATTCCAATGTTGGCTTTTTGTTGGCTTTTTCCTGTTGGTTATAATACGCACAAACAGCCGGCCCGTGTATTGTTATTATTAAATTAAATTAACGGTCACCGTGTTTGTTTAAAAGTGGAGCTGAATTGGTATGATCGAATTTAATCTAAATTTCACACATTTGTGGGTCTAAAATTACCTTCATATCGATTTTAGGTCCTAAAAGGGCACTAGAAATGTCATAAATATGATTCGGAGCAATAACCATGCACTTTGAAGGCATTTGCGGTCCTAAACAAGAACTCAACTGTCCCTTTAAAAGTCAACACCTCAAGTAGACCAGACGAAATCCAGCTATATGTTTCATGACTATGCAGATGAGCTCTCGTTAGCCCTCACACATTAATTTTGTTTCAGCAGTGCTATGATACTGAGATTCTTCCTAGTCACTGATTGAAAGGGAGGGTTTCTGCTATCTACAAGACAGGATTAAAGACAGACCCATCAAATTACAGTCTAATATCGACAAGTATATGCTGCAAGGTGTTTGAACACATTTTGCTGAGTCACACTTCCAAACATCCAGCTTGACATAATGATTGACAATAAACATGGTTTCCGCCCAAAGTTGTCCTATGAAACACAGTTGATCGAAACAGTAAACGATTGCGCCTGTAACATCAATCGTAAACACCAAACAGATGTTCTCCTGCTAGCTTTTAGCAAAGCCTTTGATTGAGTAAATCATAAGAAACTCCTATATAAACTGGACTACTGTGTCATACGAGGACTCATATTGTAGTGGGCAAAGGGGTTCCTTACAGGAAGAACTCGAGATGTTTCAGTGAATGGATTGCAATCAACATCAGCAGAAGTCTTGTCCCGTATCCCCCAGGGCTCAGTTCTTGGACATGTTCTCTACCTCTACCTCTACCTCCTTTAGTCTCTTAGCCGATCACTGCGTGCTTTATCGCTGCATAACATCAAAGAAAGGACATCCCACTCTTCATGTAGACCTACAGAAGATGAACCAGTGGGCAGAGTCATGAAACATGAAGTTTAATGTCCAGAAGTGTTCCCATCTCACCATTACACTCAAAACGTTGTTGCACACATATAGTATCAGGAATCAAGAAATAGCTAGAACAAAGACGGCAAAATATTTGGGAGTTGTGATATCCCAAAACTATGCTGTAACAGCCATGTAGAGCAACTCCTCAAAGAAAGCATCGAAGACGCTTGGCCTTTTTGGAAGAACTATTGGATCCTGCAACCGACAAGTAAAGGAGACATCATACAACCAGCTAGTAGGACCACAACTGGAATATGCGTCATGTGTGTGGAGTCTGAGAGGAAATGGACTGAAAGGAATGTGCAGATGGTGGAAAATATCCAGTGGCAGGCTGCACGGTTCGTCATGAATGACTACCGTAGGGAGTCTAGTGTTAGCAGCATGTTAACCACCTTACAGCAGAGACGACTTCTCAGCCAAGCCGAAATGATGCACAAGATCCACCATGAGACAGTTAACATAAGTTTCCCTCAGCAAGTCCTTCCTGTCACATCCAGTCGCCAGCTTCGCACACATCCACTCTCATACCACTAACCTATATGTCGTGTTGACTGCTTCTTGTACAGCTTCTACCTAAGATCCACCCGGTTGGAACATACTTCCACTATCCACACTCACAATAAGAAATACCCAGATGTTTAGGGAAGAGAACAAAAAGCCCTCAGATTGAGCAATCCATCTCATTCAGCAGCAGTACAACACACCCTTAATATTGGACACAACATTGGATGGAATGATGCCCATATTATTGAATTTGAAACACAATTCAGGTCAAGAAAGGTTAAAAAATCCATCTGGATATAAAGGATGAATCCATCACTGAATAGGCACTCTGGCTATTCATTGTCACCTATCTTCGCTCAAGTGATCTCGAGGGAGTGAACAGCAAATAACTGAATAATTACTTGGCTTGAGAGAGTTTTACGCCAGTGGAAGAAAGCTTGCCTACTAAATGTTATGGTTGGTGGAAGCTTAAACTACATGTTATGATTACCCCCAACCGATGAAAGTTTCTGTATCATAGTGTGTGTTTCTATCGCTCAAGACAGCTATCTTGAAGATTCTGAATTGATAAGACTCGAGAGCCTGCGGGGGCTCTGCTCCTGCAACCCGGCAGGCCCCTGGACCCTAGAAGTGGCTCCCAAGACAACCCTTTGTTATTAAAATAAAATAAAAATGTCCTTAGGAGAGAGTATGTGCGTGTGGGTATGTGTGTGTGAGAGAGAGAGAGAGAGACTTGATTTCCAACGAAATAAACCATTAATGGCAAGTGCAAATTTCAAGGCATAGATTAGAGTTTCTATCACTCTAGACGGCTATCTTGAAGGTTTTGAGTTGCTACTCGAAAAAAATCTGGGTGCTCCCCCTGGACCCCTGACTTGTGCCCTAAGTTCGGCCCCTGGTCCTTATCCGTAAAGATAGAAGTGGCTCCCATTGCAAACCTTTGTTCTGTAAAATTGTCCTTATCAAGAGTGAATCTGTGTGTGAGAGAGAGAGAATTGATTTAAAAAAACAGGGATAGTGTAATTTACCTTTCAATGGATGATTTAGAGTTTTTTTTTTCGCTCAAGACGGTTATCTTTAATGTTCTGAATTGCTAAAAATGGAGGGCTTCCGGGGGCTCCTCCTCCTGGACCCCTGGCAGGGGCATTGTCCCTGAAACCCACCACGGGCCTAAAGGCGGCCCCTAGACCCCATCCGTCAAGATGTAAGTGGTTCCCAAGTTTACCTTAGGAGAGAGTGTGTGTGTTTATCTTGAAGGTTCTGAATTGCTAAAACTCGAGAGCGTTCGCCTCTGGATCCCACCGAGAAGGGTTCGCGTTCACGCGCTCGTACAAGTTTGCTTCGCCGCCCCTTTTATGAAAAACCTGGATTTTGATGGCAGATTATTAAAAAAAAAAGATTACTAAACTAATTCATCACCAATACATCTGAGTGACTGTATAACATCTTTGAACATACTGCGCAGCGCAACTTATAGTACAGGCACTCATTAAAATTGATACAAGTAGCTATGACACAGCTTGCTTACAAGTCTAATTTGATCCCCCATTTATACAGATACTGATTACCTCACTCCTCCTTTTGAATAACAAAATTGTAGGGGTATAAAATAGTTTAAAACGAATCCAACAGAGTTTACATAAATGCAAAAAAAACAAACCCCCGAAAAATACTCATTTTTATGTAACTTTAACTTTACATCGAACTGACAGCATGTGTTTGCTGCACGTGCGTTGACTGGAGAACTCCTTGAAATAGTAATATGGTTTTTAATCTAGGTACGATGTCATAAGAGAAGGCTGGCCTTGATTGGATGTAATACGTGCTTCCGACACCTAGGTCTGAAAGTGTGGTCTCGGTTATTGGCAGAATATGGTACAAACTCCGCGATAGTTAGCAGGCAATTTCTACGTCTGGTCAATCCTAGACGTTGCGACGGTGCCGTTAACTTCTAATGTTAATGTGATCCTCAGTGGAGAAGGGTGTAGCCTCTCAATTTTTTTTTTTTTTTTGTGTGTGTAAAAATATCAGATGTTAAATCAGATGACGGGATATTTGCTCCATAGATTATAGGCCTGGATTAATATGCTATATATATGTATATATAAATATAGATGGATATGATAGTGGCATGCAATTAGTGTTGCCTTTTTTAATCAACAAAAACTTTGCTTTTCACAAACAATAACAAAATAACAATAACAAACAATAACAAAATCAATACATAAAATAATCTACATGTTAATATCATTATATAGAATATGATTTTACATTCACATCTAAATAATACAAATGAACTTTTACTATTTACATCAAATAAAGTATGAAACATGCATGCATGAAGAAGGCATGAACATAAAAGGACATTAAAAAAACACACACACACACACATACAAACACTTACATACACACATACACACACGTGCACAGACACCCACACAAACACCCACTGAAAACATGTCTACATTTTGTGAGAATCTCGACCATTATATCAGCCATGTCCATTTCATTGCTTCTATTCGCCTTCCTTATTTTATTTATTCTGCACGAAGCTATTCTAAATTGTCCCACTTTCTAAAATGATATGTGAGTGTACCTCGGTCCCCAGCTAATTTCTTCTCCTCCTTTCTATTTTCTAATAATCTTTTCTTAATCTCCAAATAAGTTGGTGGTTTTTGTCTATTTTACTATCTATAAATATCATATATTTTATCAAAATTATGATATGATTTAATAACTGTTCCTTCCCTATGTTTAACTCAACTATCCCTACATGGATACCTTTCCAATTTATATTTGTAATCTCTACTAAATTAAATAAATTCCCACACTCTTCCCAAATTGGTTTTACTTTCTCACAAATACAAAATAAATGCTCGTAAGTTTCTTTATATTTACCACAAAAAAAAAATTACTATTAACCATTTTAAATGTATATAAATGTAATTTAGTATATAATTATAATAAAATAAAGCATTTTAAATTGAAATTCTCTAAGCTTACTTTTCAATGTGCATTTTCTAAGTCTTAAACATATTAATTGTATAACTTTTCCATGAATATTATAAGTCTGTTCTAAATTTCGTCCTGCATATGATTTTTCTACTCTCTTATTTAATACAAAAGCGTATATAATTTTTGAGGTTATTTGATCTAACATATTTACCTTTTCAAACATAATAATATCCCTATCTAGTTCCCTATCTATATTTGAGTGAGTATTTTTATTTAAAAATTGTTTCCATGAAGGGGGGATGCCAAGAAAAATACGTTGTATTTTACTAATTTCTAAACTATTTAAACCTTTTCTTTGAAATTCCTCATTAGATATTATATTACCTTCCTTATCAACAATATGATGCAACTTATAACAATTTTTGTTAAATAATTCTTCATCGAAAGGAACATGACCATCAATAAAAACAAATCTATTATTATAAATAATCTCATTCCTTTTAGAAACATTTTCCTTTAACAAAAATATTTTCGTAGCCATCCAAACGTCCAGCATGTCTCTATAAAATGCTGGTCTCTATAAAATAGTGTTTTGTCGCTATTGTCTGTGCTCTGCCGACAGAGGGCGCATTTGAAGCTCGTGTTACCAAATTTGCTTGCAATGCGAAAATTCGTATCAATATTATAGCTAGATCCATTCCTCATGTAGTTAGTTTAGTCTTTAATTCAGTAAAGTATCGAAATTATTTATCTTAACATACATAAGGGATTTTGTGAAATGATATTTCTTTTTTTCCTCTTTTTCTTCATCACCCCACAACATACGGTGACAGATTCTACGTGTTGTTAGGTTGGGAAAAAAGGGGGGAACAGGGGACTGGTGACTTCAGCCTTTAAGACATTAAAACAAATTATCCTTAAACATCCAGCATTATGTTGTTACACCCCGAAAAATTAAGACAATGCCATATAAATGCGCAAAATCTTGCCTTTACACACAACTTGTAAAAGGGCAATCCAACCCTTCTGATAAGTTCATTTAAATGAAAGCAGAAAAATAAGAGCAACAGAATGGCGAAAGTTTGAAATAAAAGATCACTACAGCTGAGAATCTCAAATTGGCAAATTTTTCAGTGGATTGTGGCGTAGTGACGTTAGTCGTGTACAAAAATATCACTAATTTTTGTTTTTCTCCCAAGTGCATTCACCCTTAGGGCACTACTTCAAATATATTATGGAAAGTATATTATTAAAAGTCCTCTTAAACGGTGAGGCCATCCCGAGTCACACATTTCTGAACAATTGAAATTCTAGTCATTTTCTGTGTTCGAACAAAAGGGAAAGTTGTTTGCCACTACATCACAGACACTTTACCGATTCAACCGATTTGAAGAGCCCATACCTAGAGTAATTGCAATTTTCAAAAATTTACAACTTTTTTTTCCCGATTTCATTCAAACTTTTGTCTGTATGCTTCTTTGATATTTCTGTTTTCTTTTAGAGTAATATGTTATCAAGTTTGGATTTCCCTTTAATTTTCCCAAACAAAACATTATCCCTTCTGGAAAAGGTAATATATCCCAGCTGCAGCACAGGCTTTTCAGGGAAACGAAACCTAGCCCTTCACATACATTATACGCCATGTGATATTTTTAACAGCAGATCATTCATGTTCGTGTGTCACCCCGAACCTCAAGGAGGCGTCCATCTCATTCAGTACTGAAATCCAAGCAGAGGTATACTCGCAGGGAAGTGTTTGGCTGGCTCAAGGGCACATTGAGACATTGCGGATCTAAAGCCCGGCCACGTCAAATGTTGGGGATCCCCTAAAGCCTAAAATCAAGCTGTCCTTTTTCTCACATTTTAGGCACGTCAGTGCTCGTAGGAAAGTGTTTTGCCTTGCTCATGTTAGGGCGCATTGAGACACGGTGTGTTTAAAGCCCACGTCCAATGTCAGGGAGCCCTTAAAGGTTAAACTCAATATGTCCGATTTCTTACATCTTAGGCTGACAGGGAAGAGTTTAGCGTTACTCAAGGGCACATTGAGACATAGCAGGTTTTAAGAATTATGTCCATTGTTGGTGAGCCCCTTAAATTACTTGTCTGACTAAGAGCCTGATCCTCAATTCACAGCTGCAGAGCCAGTAATTAAATTTCGAAATTAAGTCGATGTCGACTAAGATTAAGGTATGAACAATAATTTATAATATTTGCCTACCCGAGAAAAAAGTTTTGAATGCCTTTCACTTCGGAACATCTGGGATAGCCCAAACATTTTTAACGTATGAACCTTCCTAAAATTTCTAAAAACTAAGGTAAAATACATGGAAAATAAAACTGTTAACTAATAATGATAATAATAGCATGGGTTAAATACATCGACTATCTCTCTCAGCGCCTACCAGATAAATTAATACCCGGTCATCCGATTCATATTGTTGGTATATGTGAAGATACCAGTGCACCAGCACTACATTATAATATCCCCTTTACCACAATGTTTGAAAACCAGAGGCGAATGTCTCTATATAACTAGGACACGAGGCTTGATGTCACCAACTAGGGGTGATAACAATTATTCCTGTCTGAGGCTGGAGAGCTTCATCAAATTTGAGCTCAAGAACCCTTTCAATCTCTGCCATGGGAAGATTCCTAATCAACTATCGTTCTCGTCAAGCATGTTTGGGATGTCCCTTAACTCTTATCTCCCATTAAATAAACTGCTTTATTGAAGAAGAAAAAAACGCTTTAGGTGATAACATTTTACATTTTGTTAGTGTAAAAGAAGAAGACGACGACGAAGGAGGAGAAAAAGAAGAAGAAGAAGAAGAAGAAGAAGAAGAAGAAGAAGAAGAAGAAGAAGAAGAAGAAGAAGAAGAAGAAGAAGAAAGAGAAAAAGAAAAAAAAAGAAGAACTACAAAAAGATGGGGTTCGGATCTGTTGTCAATGATAATGATTTAGCTATGGTTATCCCGTTCAGACAATGAAACCTGACCTCATTATTAATGTGCATAACCAAATATATTAAATTTATCACGATCGCAAAGACTTTCCAGAAATAAACTTAAGAGTAATGTCGCAAAGTGATCATGTTCGGATTACTTAATACGTCGTTGTAATGTTCGTATATTTCAAAAGATGAAGAACAGAGCCAATGAAATTGCCCTCGGGTTCATTTTTCAAACGTATTTGAGATCGTGTTATATGTAATAATACAGGGGCGGCATTTTTAAAAGTTAGACACCCCCTGCTAAAGAAAAATTAGAAACATACTCTCTTACATACTGTCAATAAATGTTCGAGGAGCAAAATGTTAATATATCAGGATGTGTACTTCATGCGTTTGATATATTAAACTCTGAAAAAGTTTGCATATCAAAACTTGTTCTGCCGATCAAAAAAAAAAAGGAAAAGAGTGATTTTATTGATGAATAATAATAATAATATGCCGCTTTTATATAGCGCTTAATAAATCTACGATGTCTCTAAGCGCTTTACAGATTTACTATTACCTCGGTCATTGGATTCAATACTTGCCCGCACACACTGTGTGCACAATCTCCACTCCCTGGGAGCATTCCAGCCAGGCGTTACTTGACGCTCAAAACTGTTTGACCAACAATGACGGTCGCATCCTACCGGGTACCCATTTTACACCTGGGTGTAGAGTAGCAAGTGCAGGTTAATATATTGCCAAAGGATATTAGTGCCGCGTCGGGATTCGAACCCTCGACCTCCGCATCTCCAGTCAAGCGCCTTAAACCACTCGGCCACGACACTCCCATGAAGCCGATCGCGAACGGGTTGTTGGATGTAATTTGTTGCAATCGCCATCCGTTATAGTGAGCTTGGCTTGACATATTATTTTCTGCCTTGGTGACAATTCTACTACGATGTCAATACACCCTGCCGAAATCATGTTTACTTTTAATTTCCGTTCCCTTGGTAAAGAGCCGATATGAGAAATTTCATGTTTGAAGGAACCAAGAGAGAAAGGTTGTTACATCCAATGGCCATCTTAAATGTCATCATGAAAAACACTTCAAGGACGTCACTTGATCATTTTGACTATGGCAGGAGGTGGGGGTGGTTGAAGGATCTTATTGACTTGGAGTGGGGGCATGTGTGACAAAATCGGCAGACAAGAAGTTGAAAACTAGTACTAGGGATAAGTCATCATACTTTTGGATTTACCAAAAGTCTATTGAAATGTCGAATTTGAATATAAAAAAGGGGAGGGGAATGAAACACATCACACCATTGACCCTCTTGGTTCAGGTATTGGGCGGTAAACCGCCGCAAAAATAGCCGCCGCGGTTTTTGTAATGCGTAAAGTGAATGGCAACTGCGCGCAAAAAAATTACTTGCGCGTATTCACTGAGCTCTGTGTTCTAAGATACAGAAGGTGAAGCGTATTACACTTAAATTCATAATTAAAAACTACCGCGGTTTTGCCGCGTTACATCTGAACGAGCCTTTAGTGGTACTTTAGCTTGAGATATGCGCGAGGAAAAACACAAAAACACCCCCCCCCCTCTTGTTGAAACCCGTTGTGAGCACTTACATCACTTGAATCGGGATGAGAGAATTTGTGAAACATTTTCCACGTGAACAGCTACTTCTTCTTGCGGTGTAAATGCTTGCATCTCGTCCCTAAAGCGGAATTCCTCGCAAGACAGTAATGTGACATTAAACAAACGAAAAAGTTTTCTTTTTTTGTCAGCCGGTTTTTATATTAGATGTCTGCTGCCTATCAATATTCTAGTACACGAGATCTTTAGCCTGTGATGGTGTCATCGTAAACACCTCCTAGTATAGAAGGCTCGAAACAATATACACATCAGTACTTATTATCAAGCAGTTTAAATGAACTTATCCTCCAATGCCTAACTCTCTTCTCGGTTTTTACTGTAACTTGTCCTTATTTAGTGGGTGTTCCCAAGACGAGCCTTTGCTTTCCGGGTTTCGCCGCCTTCTGCTTTTTGAAGTTGTTTATTGTACTGTTCTTTTTGTTTATTGTTGACCATATTGTCAGTGAGAAGGAAATAAATGTGAATTTCAATCTTTATTCATAACGTCATTGGCCAATGAGATGGATGAACTGTTACCCCCTTTACAGTTGTGTAACGCCATCGAATAGAGAGGAAAGCATATGAAAATGAAAAAAAAAAGAAACATATATATATATAGAGAGAGAGAGAGAGAGAGAGAGAGCAGAAGAAAGTGACCGAGGGAAGAGATGAGAATGTTAAAAAACAATTAAAAAGATGATACAACCCTATACCAAACCCTCGCCCTTATCGATGGCCTTGTTAATTTGCATGTGATCTATCGAGTAAGATCTGTGACCAACCCCAATAATTAAATTCAAGTGTCCATTCAAAATGTGAATCCGTGCAACGCCACTGCAGTTCCTCTTGTTGTCCCGCGTTATCACTAGTTTGTCGGTCGCTGTGGGTAACATGGTCTGCACTGTGAGACTATTCTGACGGCACACTGCACATGCTCTATACTTCAGCTGCTTCGGACAACAGCGAGAAACTGGCTGAGCTAGGCTCTGATCAAGGCGTTAGGAACTGTGGTAAAGTGTCATATCAAGTATGTGCCTGCAGAATACAATAGCACTACACCGATTGGCTGTTTAATGTGGTTTGTTAGCAATCGGTGAAGACATAAAATAATTCATGCAAAATGAATATATCTTGTCAACATCATGTTTTCTAGTAATCCACAAATCATAGATGTACGAATAAACTCTATTTCCTCAATGAAGGGATGGATTATTTGGTTTAATAATATCTTTGTGATATAATCGGGAAACTGTTACACTAAATCATTTAGGCAAACTTAATATCTCATTTCGGTCTTTCAAAATTCAATTAACTGTGAGTTTAACAAGTTAATATAAGGTGTCCAAAACAATGAAGCTGACCATGCTGACAGAAAGTTTATAGTACTGTGTCTCTACTTATATTTTATCAACCGTGTGCGTAGAATTCAATATCTTACATAGATGTAATACCTTAGTTATAAGACATGACATGTGCGGAGTCTGTGATGTATATTTTGTCAGGTTTCATTTAAATTCCCTTTTCGCGAAAATATTGAGGTCGGATCAATCATGACATGGTTTACGTATTTTCTCCAAGAATATTAATAATCTTGCCATGTGGAATTGAGCCGTGACCTTCTTTTCTTATTTTGATAATTTTGTTATCTGTGCTTTTCAATTCATTGAACAAGTACCAGTTGAAAATATATAGATCGCAATTTCAAAAGGATTGCAGAAAAATAGGCTATAATAACTTTTTTCCAACGTACATAATTATTACTTTCTGTGGGCCGTTCATGGTTCTGAGAGTAAGCTGTCTCCTAATCCCCAAAAGTTGGAATTAAGTAATAACGTCGATGTGCAATGGAAAAGGCAAGGCAAATTATTCGGGGCCGAAACAGACTGCGAGGATTATAGCCTAAATGGCCTCAAGCTTTCACTTCATTTTCTGAAGGACCTAACGTGTTGCCGAAGGCCACATTCCGTAAGATGAGTGGATACTTGATTAAGTATTTTTTGATGAATTTCTTATTTTTATCTGAAATGTTCAGGAAATGACCAGATTACTCTTGTCAAGAAAAAGAAAAAGAAGTGGAAGAAGAGCAAAAGAACAAGAAGAACAGGAACAACAAGAGGAAGAATGAAAAGAAGAAAAAAAAGAAAGAAAGAAAGAGAGAAAGCACACAACAACCACAGCATCAGCAACAACAAAAACAAACAGCGAAACACATGAAGTAACACATGGTAACATAAACATATTGGTACTTCAATAATGCCATATTCTCGTTGAGCAAAGCGCCTTTATTCTAGCCTCAACGTGGTATACTGTCCATAACGAACAACATGGATGTATCAGATGCTTTGTTAGGGGGTAGAAATATGAAAGGTTAAACTAACTAAATAGAATTGACCATTCCTTTCTCCCAATCATTTTCTCATAAAAATTCCGCCCGAACAATATCTCCATTTCTATCTTGCTCTTTCTTGTTCAAGCCATGGCTCAAAAATTCAAATCCAGTAAAATGTTATCTGATGAAAAGCGCCCATGATAAATGTAACAATATGGAAACCAAGAGGGCTTGATATTGGTCTGTTCTATCTTTTCTCCAGCTCAGCAAAATCAACGATTCCGCTTTATTCAACAAATAAAAACAACGACGAGCACAGCACCTCCGCATTTCATAAAAGTGTCATTAACGCCAGGAATGCAAACACTTTCTACCAACAGTGAAAATGTAATATAAGCCTAAATATAGCTGTTATTTAAATTTTAACAAATGAGAGAAGCCAATCTTTGGGGCGCCCGGTCTTTGAAATGTGATTGAAAAATTAAATTGAATTGCACTTTTTTACGTTATTGCAAATATGGGATACACGACACTTTGGAATATATAGACACGTTTACCGCAAGATGCAATGATATCTTCATAGATGCAAGTAGTGGGAAAGAAAAAAAAAGCTTCCTGCAAATATCGAATTGACGAAGCACGTGGTTATTAATAACTAAACTATAACGTAAGGAAAAAATCGCACATTTCTTCACTTGAAATAAAAAAAGAATGGATAGAATATGAATTTTTATTATTTACATAGTATAAATATAGGCCTAACTTTTGTATTGGATTTTGTTAAACATTGAACATAATGGCCCGTATTCTGAAGTCGTGTCTAACTACTGTTTAACTAATCAGTTGTATAAAGTCCTGTCTATTAAGTCCCGTCCAACTTTAGACACGAAGTCGTGACTAACTTTTTCGTATTCTGAAGTCGTGATTAAGTCAAGTTAAACGCGAAGTCCTGTCTAAGTCCTGGTTTAAGAGAGCGATTATGCTGCTTTTCAACGTATACGGTACACTCTACTTGCTGACCACGAACTTGCTGGGGAGAACGATGGTACGTGCACCCTCTCAAATTTCAAATACGTTTTGCAGGATTTTGTCTCGCGTAGCCATATTTTTTTTCTCGAAAATATTACCTATTCTTATCTAATGGTGACGCGGTGAATAATAATATTGACGCACTGATATTTGTGTCTCTGTACTGTGCGCCAGTCACGTCACTGTGCGGATTAATATTTTTAATCCGGCGCGCGCACGCATGCGCATTCGGTCTATCGTAAAAAAATAACGCCTGCGGGAATATCAAAATCAACGCCTACTAGGCATGCGCATGAGTTGTGACTAAAGTTAAACACGACTTCGTAGTTAAACACGACTTAATTAGACAGGACTTAAACAGTTGTTTAGTTAGACGCGACTTAGACACGACTTCAGAATACGAAATTTAGTTAGACAGGACTTAGGGTTAGGGTTAGGGTTAGTCGTGTCTAACTAAACAGTTGTTTCACTTCAGTCATGACTAAGTTAGACACGACTTCAGAATACGGGCCATTATGTTTAAGTCACGTGGCATTGAAACGGAACAAACAACGTCACAATTAAAAAAAGTAATAAATTCGTTGTTGATAAGCCCAACCATGCATCTGTATTAAAGTGATATTTTTTATTACGTTCTTTTGTCTACTAGTATATATGATGACAAACAAACCGGTAATAGCCCATAGGTATTTACACTGATTTAGGGCACAGGCTAATTAAGCGTATCATAAATGGATCGTTTGAATTAGATGTTGTTTACATAATAAAACACTAATATGAAAGCAGCGCCTTTGGATATCACACCGCTAATTGTAATTGCCTTTCGCACGATATCACATAATCTTTGGCTTAATTGGACGGTGTGTCAAAATGATAGGTTCTCTGTTATCATTTACTGAATAGCGAAACTTATCTTGTCCTGGTCCAATCATATTATACAATTACTAATACCTTAAATAATAATGAAAATATAATTGGTTTGTATTTACGGACTTGAGTGTTAGGCTTGTGATAGTGTACGGTCATTAAACTTTATACCTCAGTCACACCGCCAAAACGATTCAAAACCGACAACGAACCAACAAACCAACGTAGATTTGGTCATTGAGATTAATTGTTCTTCCGGTAGGTTATCGGTCTTCCCTGGATCTATCCGATGTGACTGTGGACTTAGTCGCTGAACCGTTTAGTGCCTGAGTACGGTATCTCAGTCACACCGCCAAACCGACTTCAAATTGATTTTATGTTACAGACCTATTCCTGTAATTTTGTTGTTTTCCAGGCCGTTGTCGGTCTGGTGTTAGTCTTGTTCGTGTAATGGAGGTATTTTTTCTTCTTCTTGTTTCTAAATTAATTAAACAAGGTCGCCGATCAGACAAAGCTTGATAAAACCAAATCATTAAAGTTGTTAGACACATTCATTTTAATAGAACATCATTTCTTGATTAGGAGGTCTGACGAGCTCATCGATGATTTACGAAGTTATTCTATATTCCTACAAAATGGAAATAGGGCTTGTCAGAAGTCATCCAGTGACACACAGCGATAGACTGCTTTATATTCAGCCCACATGGACGAGAAAGACATCAGACCGACAAAAGACCGAACAAAAAATTACAAATTATCGAATGGCCTAAAACCTTCGGAATAGGTTTGGAGTCGGAATGATACCTCAGTCCACAACCTGCAACCTCAACATGAGCTATCCTTCCTTATGATATTTTGTCCTCCCCACTCCTCTTATTCTTTTTATCCTTACGTTCTATATATACTTATATATATATATATATATATATATACTTTATATCATATTTCTTTCTACCATTATGTATACCTAATATTCAGGCCTACACCTTCTTTCCTGTTCTATTTTCATTTTTCCCATTTTAGCTTTGTGTGTGTCTGTGTGTTCTTCTCTTTCTCTATACAGTGATGGCATTCGTCAATTTTCCTTCTCTCATCTTCGATGTCTATGTTCTGGCTTAACGAATATTTCGTATGTTTTGTTGTTGTTGATTTGCTTATGTATCTGTTTTGTCGGTCACTTGGGCTGACGGTCTACTGGAATGGCCCCTACGACACACCCAATGGACAAAATGGTTAAGAATAGCAAAAAGTACAGACCTGTTATTCCTGTAGCAATGTCTGTTTCTGATATGTTTCTTTCTTCTAATGACCATGCAATCGTGATAACAACATAGCTTTACAATCATTCTTATCAAAGTGATCGTGGCATAATGCGTTTGATCACAGATTACATATTCTATGTACCATGGCTGAGAGAGAAATGGTTTTGTCAAATTTAGGTTACAATATTATTGAGTATTTCTTTTAATGACATTTATAATCATTGTATGCATTTGGTTGTTATTATGGTTTGTGATCCTTTATATATTTGTGATTAAAATATATAATTTGCAACTTTCTGTTCGGTCTGTAGTCTTGTGTCCGTCTTTTCAGTGTGACTGGGGCGTTATACTCCATTATCAAACTTGTAACTGTAGATGCAGAAGTACTTCTCCAGCAAATGAACCGAACTTTTGTGAGTGTACGTGCACGCGAATTGAAAAACCCGACAGAACACTTGATTAATTTCATAATATCTGTAGCACCGCTCGACGCTCATCAAACGTTTGTCTTTCTAGGTAACTTATCGGCGGAAGCCATTTTATGCATTAGCGACAATAAATGTCACTTACTCTCACCCGGTTTCCCAATTAAAAGGATTATTAATGACGCTTTTCCACTGGCGTCGCTTTCGAACCCCTCAATTGTTTGCTTAGATGGTTTGTTACTATGGCGATAGAAAAAAGGAAGATTATATTGAAGAACAAAAATACAAAAAACAAAACAACAACTTAGAGGCATTATAAACGAGGACAGTGATAAAGGGGATTTCCGTACCATAAACAAATATGGGTGAAGCGGGAGAGGTATGTGGGGGTAGTAGTTATCTTGAAATAGTGAGAAAATTGATAATATTAATATCCTCTTCATCGTGAAAGAAATGAAAATTCTGATGTCAGATATAAGAAAGAAACAACAAAAACCTAAAATGTTCGACGCAATATTCCTTGATTTCCATTCTTCATCGAATTGCAGTCAAGAGCGTGTGCAGTATTCTCTGTTAATTTCCGCTATGGTATATAGCCTCAACTAAAATATCTCAAGAGACATTTCCTCACCCGAACGCTTATGAAACGTTTCTTTTGAGACCTACAAAATAAAGGGTTAACAAAAGTAACCCACCCACGCTTTCATGTAGAAAAAAATACAATGACATCGTTCATATCTGGCAGGTTATCGCTAATATTATCAAATTTGCCTGGGTCCCCGAAGTGTAAAAAGCCTCAGAATAAGCCATTAATCATGTTTGGTGCCCGTTCGTATATCTAACACTCATGAAAATAGCAACATATTTTGCAGCCATTATACGGATAAGTAACATATATGAACACGGCTTACGGCAACATGTCTAAAACAGAAAAGGCAGAGCAACCGAGCCATACGTCTGATTTTTTTTGCTTGCAGTACCGCCATTGATGTACATATATGTAGGTGCTGTTGTAAAATGTTTAAGTGAAAGATAGAAATAGTTGACTTATCAGTAGTAATTCTTTAACTATATATTTTTAAAAATAATGGAAAATTCAGCCTATGACAGCGTCTTCATATTATGTTGGTTTTGTCAACTTCTGTTGTTGGTTGTATTTCTTTGTTTCCTAAGTGCATTTTTGCGAAGAAATTCTATGGAAAGTAATCAAAATCTCCCACAAACGGAGCAAATGCTATGTTCAGGAGTTTTAAGTATCTACTAAAAATAGATTTTGATGAATATTTTGTCAAACTACCAAAAAGGTAGTTTTTATAAATTCAAACAATAATAGAAAATTTACCACCTGGGGTTCCATTCTTAAAAACATTCACCATTATCCGGTTGCGTATCAGCACTTTGGCGTGAGGGGGCAGGGAAATCAGAACTGATGGTAATTGATGAATTCGAGAAATAAAATAACTTGTATTGAACGTGTCTTTTTGTTTATAGTGTTATTATTACTATTATTATTATCATTATTATCATTACTATATCTATTATCATTATCATTATTGCTATCATTTTTACCATTATTATTACTACAATGTATCATATTATCATAACCATCATTGTAATAAATAACAATAATTTTTAATCGTTAATTGCTTTTAATGTTCCACTGATACAGTCATTATTTGCTCATCCCCTTCTGTCCGTTGTGCCCATTATTATATATACTTTTAAGTTACTCCTATTACTCTCCACTTTTATGACCTCACAACTTGATTTCAATCATTTTCTACATCTTGTCATTTCAATGGTTTATCATGTATTTCAAATTGTAATTGAGCCCTGGAACTGCGGTTGTGAACATTATTTCAACATGCTTCAAAAAAATCTGAAAGAATGTACAGTTTGAAATAAGGCTTGATCTCTGTCTAGCCATCAAATGTAAGGTTATCCTGCCAAAGCGACATCATTCCTTTAGCTCTTTATCGTTCGACAGGTTCTTTTGTATAGAGACACACGAATTGGAACGCAATTCAACGGATTGTGAATGGATGAGGGAATGGATGAATGAATAGGAATGGCAATGAAAAAGCTACGAAAAGGCGAAGAAAAGAATGCTCTATTGATGATGACGTTTACAGCTGAGCAGTAATCGACATGTCATTACTGAGTCACTCACACACGGCACAAAATTAAAATACCAATCATTATGTTGAATGTGTCATTCAATGTACAAGTGCGCAACATCCCTTCTGCCCCTACATTTTGGAATACAGTTTACCTGTAAAAATTGCAGTGTCACAACCTGCACTTGGCGCAAATTTTGTACCTGTATGTGCAAGGAAATTATGTCTTTATCGATGATATTAATGAGTGATGCCATGGATTCATAAACCTAATTGACATTGCAGAGAAATTGGAAGAGAGGATGACAGAACTGGGTTCCGAGGTTATGTATTGCTATTTTCTTACATGTTTAAAAACAATATGGGAAGCCGAGGAATCATATTCTGATACTAGGTCTAGTAGTCTTCAACTCCACGCGTATTCAATTCTAGAAGTATTACTTAAATTATGAGAATTATTGGTGGTGCCGTTTACACGGTGCCAGGTAAAAGATGTCAGAGGTAAAAATGTCAGAGGAAAAAATGTCAGAGGTAAAAATGTCAGAGGAAAAAATGTCAGAGGTAAAAATGTCAGAGGAAAAAATGTCAGAGGTAAAAATGTCAGAGGTAAAAATGTCAGAAAAAATGTCAGAGGTAAAAATGTCAGAGGTAAAAATGTCAGAGGTAAAAATGTCAGAGGTAAAAATGTCAGAGGAAAAAATGTCAGAGGTAAAAATGTCAGAGGTAAAAATGTCAGAGGTAAAAATGTCAGACTAAACAAAATGTTTAACAGCGTGGCAATGACTACTATAAAATGTAATTTCCTACAAATGCATATTTCCAACAATTTCACTTTCTTGTGGGCTTGATACTTTGATACTTTGATATAAAGCAGAAAGCCGCCCATGTTACATCTAATGCTAACCGCACCATCACATTCCAGAGAAGCGCGCGCTTTGCAAAGAGTTGATCGTCGATCACTATTGCGGTATAAATAGTCTGCGAGAACATCAATAAGCAGCTTTGATACTCTAATACAAAGCAGAAAGCCGCCAATGTTACATTAAATGCTAACCGCACCATCACATTCCAGATAACATTTTTTCCTCTGAAATTTTTAAATCTGACATTTTTACTTCTGACATTTTTACACCGAGCCGTTTACACAGATATATTTCTACTTGCCTCATGACGAAACAGGGAGCATTGAACTGAATGAGCTTTGATGTATCAAAGAAACTGGAAGGTGAGTCCTCCTCACCGACCAATCATCACCCACTGTAATGAGATTTTCCCGAAATATTTGGGGTGTGAGATTAACTATGTACCAAATTCCATTGATTTGTTGTAATCATCACTTTATTGATGAAACTTGCACAGCAATGGAGACACAATAGCCAAAATTACTTATGGATAGTCTGATGCAAGCCATCTTTATAACTAAAAAAAGAGCAAAATTTAGTTATGGTCTGATTCTCGCATTATTAACTCAACACTTGTAATATTTTGACCAACTCTCAATTTGGTTTTCGTCAGAAACATTCAACAGTGCATTCGATTCTTTTATTAATTGATAAAGACGCCAAGGCGATGGACAGCAAATCTCACACAGCTGGTATCCTTTTTGATTTCTCCATGGGATTTGACACGATTATCCATGAAACTCTACTTAAATTTGTTCTTATTATTGAATTCGTGGAAGGGCCTTGGAGTGTTTCAGAAGTTACCTGTCTAACAGAACTCAATTTATTGCTTTAAATGATTATAATTCAAACAAACAACCTATTAATTTCGGTGTACCCCAAGGTTTCCTTTTGGGGTATCTTCTATTCATCCTCTATATATCAATGGTTTTCAAACGTCATCCTCTGTGCTCTCTTTTCTGCCCTTTGCAGATGATACAAGTATATTTTAAACTCATGATAATTCCCTAACTCCTCTTAATAGTTTGAATTATAAATGACAATGTGTATGTGATTGGATACAGGTAAATAACTTGTCCTTTAATTTTAAGATTACTAACTGTATGATTTTTTAGGGATACGCTTAAGATTTTTCTCTGGTCAGCTTTTAATGAATGGTTGTGAATTAAAACAGATAGATTCTACAAAATTTCTTGGTCTTCATATTGATTGTAAACTAGCATGGAAAGTCCACACTGATTTCTTATGTAATTTACTTTCAAGAAATGTAGGTGTTATCAATAGACTTTAAAGGTAATGCAAAGTTTTGGGAAATTTTGAAATTGGACGGAAAGTATTTCTTTAAAATTTTGATATATTTGGATGCCCCTGTGGATGTATTATAAGCACTAAAAATATTAGCCCCTAAAACACTTTTGCTTTCGGGCAAATTGAATAATCAAAATCTACCGGTGCTCCCGGTAAATTTCAAATATTTCAAATAGTGCCTAAGGCCATCCCATGGTAGCTGCGACCATGAAAATTTCAGAATATGCAGTTCTGATATATAATTTCCAAACGGGATTAGCAAATCCGTCGATTGTAGTAAAGAAACATTGTTTTAAAGCTAAAGTAATATCAGTCTTGAGAGGGCGCTATACAACATAAAGAGTTTATTATTTACAATTTCATCGCTTTAGACTCGATTTCAACCGCGACAACAATCATTGAATATTGTAAAATCGCATATGCTTCCAATATGTTCATTTGAACCAAATTCATGACCCATTACCAAAACGTTGTAATACCTTTAACATTATTTCCCCTAATATTTTACGAACCTCCTATTCTACGTTATTGCTACGATACTTAACTTATAGAATATTATTTTAGGGAAATTGTTGTAAATCGAAAATTTGATCTTTTTTGAAGATACAAAAAAAGAGCCACGAGGGCAATATCTTCTGCACATTTTCGTGCATATACAAACTCTGTATTTCATACAAACATTTGTTTTTGAAATAACAGACTTATACTAATGTTAACAATAGTATATTTATGTATCAAGTAAATAAAGGCGATCTGCCCATTCTTTTCCTTCCTATGTTTTTAAAAAATTGTGAAATTCATTCCTACCCTACCAGGCACAATTCCTATTTTCATCTATCCCTTATGCGTATAGTTTTAGCTCTCAAAACAACAGGTCCCTCATCTTGGAATAGCTTGGATATAAAAATAACCGGATCACCCTCGCTATATTCCTTTTAAAATTCATATTTGTAACAAATTTTGCCTTTCATTCCTCCCTCCTCTCTTTCTCTTATCAGGCTTACGAGTTATATACTTTATTTGTTTCGCTCAGGTTACCATGGCTACATGCACGTGTTCTATATGTACTACATCTATGTTTACATTTAATACATACTGCTAATGTGTCAGTGACCCAACCTTTTTATTACGTTTTCTTTATTGCTATCGAATTCATTAAAAACATATTTGTATTTCATTCGGGAACCTATTATATACAATCTTTGCTTCTTAATAGCTTCCCCATATTTCACATTATTATTTCTGTATGTTGTAAGTCATGACTATCATTATTTTATTAAGCACCATCTCGTTAAATCTGATATATGATACAATCTTATTATGTGGAGTGAGGAACAATTAAACAATTAAACAATAAACAATGTAAATAATTAATTGTATGAGAAGGAAATGAATTAATGATTATAGCGCCATCTACGTCACATCTCGCATGATAGAGTGGCTTAAAAGGTATCAAAGTGCTTATCCCTTTGATGAGAGTGTAGACGGAGCCATTTTCGACAGAAAAAATGATGAAGAACACGTAAATATATGCAAATGTGACTACAAAGACAACCGCAAAAAGCTTTGTTCCACAATAAATTAGAAGCTACGTTTAGTAGCACATTAAGCCAGGGAGAAATTTCATGACAAGTATAAGTATGAAAAGTAAAGAATAGGACTATTGACTTTTTGAATAGAAACAAAATATCTTACGAAAGCTGGGAAAGATCATTATCAAATCCTCAAGAATAATAGGACCCCCTAAAACTGATGTATCGTGGTATGGTGTAGACTTTGCTCTGATGGTGTGTGTTTAAAGCTACATAGTGTTACATTTAAAGATGAAAATTGTTCTTATTGTGAGGCTGAGATTGATTATACCGGCAGTCAATGGCATGCTTTGGGGCAAGTACAGAAAAAGGGGTGGGGAAGGTAGGGGGGGGGGGGTTGCTGGTATTACTATGTGATAAAATAGACTCGATGAAGGACTCGTGTTCAGTATTGCTTTTGTTTCGTTTTCTTACGTCCTTTACCCCTCTCACTTTCTTCCCTTCTATCTGTATCTCTCTCTCTTTCTTCCTTTCTCAGTTTCTACTTTTTCCTGTTCAGTTAGCGAGAGGGGCAGATGGCCTCTGTAGGCTACGCCACATTCGGCCTGTTTCATCAAACTCCCCTATGATATGAAAACCACGCTAACTTTGATTGCTTGTCACTTGTGTAATGCAACTGGTACTGAATTATTCACCCTTTTATTTCCCACCCACCTCCTTTGAATAATGAAAATCTAATCGGAGTGACGGATCAAACGTAAGTTAGGATCCGCAGAGAAAATATCGCAAAGGATTTCATATTAATATCGGCCTCTGATTTAGAGATAAAAGCCAGGTATGACATGAATAGTACTATAAAGTGGTGTAAATTGCATTATTCACGACTTTATTTCACGCACATTTCCTAATTAAGAAAAATACACCCGGAGTAGATTTCTATCTGGTTTTTACTTACTTCAGATTTATGAGATAACGCTCTTTAATACAAGTGCATGCCATCCACCCCTCTCTCTCTCTCTTGAAACACACACACTTACACATACTCCCTTTATCGCGATGTCTTCATCATTTTTATGTCTGTTACCCCTGTGTGTGTGCGTGTGAGTGTGCGTAACGCTAACTGTGAGTGTGCGGTGGATAGAGAGAGATTTAAATTTATATGCGCATGTTCCAAACAGATTTGAACCCCCAGGTCTTTGACTATACCTTTAACGTCGCCATGGGAAAAAGGGCCAAAAGATGGTTAGTTGTTAAACTAATGATACCTTCCAATGAATTATAAGCTAGATGCTTATAATTCATTGGAAGGTAAAGTTGTTGTCTTAAACAAATATATTTCATGAAACCATGGGATTTTCAAGGATTCGCTGTAGAAAGAAGAAAGACCCAATATACAATGGTATCATATCGAACTTTGACTCTTTAAAATCCGTTTATTAATTCATTTGAATTTTTTTCTTTTTCTTAACGACGTTTTGTTGTATAAAATATATAAAATATAAAATATAAAATATAAATATATAAAATATACTTTTGTAGTTTTGTAATCGATTGTAATGTGCCAAAGTGTACGGCATGCATGGGAGATAAATGATATACGAGTGAAATGTTATTTCCCTGTATCTGATGACGATGGAAAAGGAGAGGTCGTAGAAAAAAATAGAGTGGAGATAGAAAAGCAAGGAGAGAAAGAGAGAGAGAGAGAGAGAGGGGAGATGGAGAGAAGTTGCGAGAAGGGGATAGGCGCAGGATAGATGAAGAGAGAAACGTAAAGGGAGAGAGAAGTAGATATATATACATATATATATATATATATAGAGAGAGAGAGAGAGAGAGAGAGAGAGAAAGAGGGAGAGAGAGATAGATAGAGAGAGTTAGAGAGGATCATGTATCCAAACTGTTTCAACATGTAATCTCCATCGCGTGGCTTGTAGTATGAAAGTTAGAGGGTGTATAATAATCTGCTCGTGAAAATAAGTAGTCGAATTAGAGTTACATGCAGTGGTTAATCACAAGAAACATCTAAAGTAGTACGGGTATTAAGTGAAGTTTATCAGCCCTTTATTATCAACTAATGTTAGCTTCTTCATTTAATTCAAGGATATTGATATCCTATTTCTATATGCGAAATATCTTTGTTTTGAATGATTGTGTGGAGTGGTAAAGCGGTAAACCGTAGTACTTGCTTTGATCAGGGATCATCTCCCTGCTTTGATCATCTGTGGATAGTTAAAACGAATCTCCCGTTTTCCAATGCGAGTTTGTGTTCGTCATGTATTAATGCTTGACACTGGCCACACAAGGTTAAAATGGAGACGAAGATAACAAGCCCTTTTCTGATGATGAATACCGATTCAGGCATTAATGAGAGGTATACTTCATCAAGTCCACCCACGCCTCTCCTAAGTAACGTGACTCGCAAACAAAATCTCCCACCCCTAATTGTTCTTGCTTTATAAATTAACCCATCAACCCTTTTCAGGGGCATGGCCACATGGGACAGGGGGTATAGCCTATTGATGTATTCCAAGGGGATGGTTGAGGCAGGGAAGCAGGTAGTGTATGCCAATGTCAGGAAATTTCCTACTCTTCAGTAAGGTGTTGATCTCTCTAGACGGGCTAGACGATGTTTTAGCACGTTGTTCTCCAAAGTTAACCATTGCGCCAAAGACGTTCAGAGGCTACCTGGCAGGAAACTGGGTTCATACGTTATATATTCCATGATGGACCCATGACAAAAGGGGGATAATAATTGGGCAAATGAGTAGGGGAAACAGCCTTTATGTTGATTGGGTGGTATTCCGATAGCGCGAACTAAGTTAAGCTCGGCTTAACTAGTTCACACTTTTATGGAGTGCCTGTTGCCAACTCATTTTCCCTGTACAGATTATTTTAATCCTGCAATGAAAAGTGTCCAAAAAAATTAATTTTGCAATGAAATGGGAAGAAAAAGATAATATGAATATGAACTGAATTTCAATAAAGTCTTTGGTAGATTATATTTGTCATGATTATTGAAGGAGGAAGATGAAACCTAGCATTCCATAGAAGTGTGAACTAAAATCCTTGTTTAGTCTGGACTTAGTCCCGGCTTAACTTAAGAGAATACCACCCATTGTCTATATTATCAGAGCTACATGAATACATAATATCCAGATGATTCAGCACAAATGCTTAAATTTTAATTCAGTCAAAATATATTGAGTTAGATATATATTGGAGAAGTGGGACAAGCAAGAGAGGAACCTAATCATGAATCCTAACTTATCATCATTGATTTTAACAAAACAGAAGTCTGAGAAGAATAGAAAACATACAGGGTGTAGGCCTATATTTTAAAAACAATACAGAACAAAATGCATTTTGCCCCATTCCTGTAAAATACACACGGGACTTTCAAACATATTTAAACATAATGGAAAGAGGTAAACTTGTAACATTTCATGTCAATTGAATATTTCATTTTTGTATTCGACCTTGATTTAAACATCAAAAGGGGGAAAAGACAACTATCACAGTTCAACATTTTTAGGAAAATAGATAATATGAAATTAATTTTCGTACTTTTTGTGATTTATCGGTCTTCATTTTGTTTCTTCGAGAGTGAGAATACTTTATCAAACTTTTCTTTTGTTAACATATCGTATTATGATAAAAGTCCCATCGGCGTTATCCAATCTTCGTAATGGCCTGGTCACACCATGACGTTTTAGAGAAATTTATAGCTAGCGTATGAAAAATCATGAAATAATGTCAAAACGTCGGCATACGCCCCCAAAACATCGAAAATTCTGCAGCATGAATAATTTGGGCGTATGCATAACGTATTGAACGTATACATATCGTATGTCTAACCTACTTATGACAGCGTATGACAGCGAATCACAGGGTATGGCCAGCGCATGTCCAGCGTTCTCGACCTATGCCCAACTTATGAGTAGCTTATAAGAAACCTATGCGCAGCGCGCTCGGCGTGTTGCCGAAGATCACGTGTAAATTTCCTGTTTTCATATTTGAAAATTACGATTAATTATGAATGAAAGAACTTACTTCTAAATAATTTCAATAAATTACTTTACATGCTTACAATTTGAAAAACGCCTATACTACGCCAGTTGTACGGTAGAAACACTTTCAATAAGTTACTCCGTCATCAGACATACGTCGAATACGTCTGAATACGTCAATATGCGTTGCAGATACGTCATATATAGGTTAGATATAGGCTAGAAGTAAGTTACTCATAGGTTATCAATAAGTTAGCTGTACGGTATACCTTCATGCCAACGTATGTCGACGTATGAGTTACTTACCTCTAACATATTTAACGTGTGTCTAGCGTATGTGTAACGTATGCCTAACGTATGCCTAACCTATGAAGAGGACCCCGGCATACGCCCAAATTTTTTGAGCATGCACAAACATTTATTTCGGCCTCTGCGTACAACAACGTATGCCAGCTTATACCAGCGTGCTTTTAACGTATACAACTTATACCAAACCTACCCCTAACTTATGTCAACGTGCACTAGCGTGTTGGTGAAAATTCACATACGTCGGCAGACGGCATATACGTTACTGCTATACGTTTGGTGTGACCGGGCCATTACCCAGTGCATAATTATCAAGTGGCAGATCTTGGAGAGTGCCAAGGGGGCACGTACCAATCACAAAGTAGATTATTTTAGTCGTCTCATTTATTTGTTTGAAGCAAACACTCGTGCACGTAGAAGATGATCCTTGATCTGCCATTTGCATTTGAGCTACAAAAATGAGAAATCTGTAAGCTGCAAACATTTTAGATATTTTTATTTCATCAGTCATCTTATCAATAGATCACGCATACATAATAATGGGATAAAGCGTTCGGGATAAATTTCTTTAAAAAGCATGTTGAAAGCAACTTCACACAAATATGATCTCTCTTTCTTTCGTATACACTCGCGGCGTTAAAGCCTCCCCACGACCTACTTTTCTTTGTGTCGATCTCGAACGTCGGTAACGCTCAGGTCTCGAGAGATATCGATGCCCCTTTGATGTTTCGAAGCAAAAGACCGCAGCTTAGATAGATATGTACATCAAAACAACAATGCCTTCGTGAACAAGTGTTCTGTTTAATTGGGAAGTGATCATCCAGACAACCAATCGTGACCACTGAACGTGACGATGTCATTGATGATGTTGATCTTCATGTTTTACAAGATGTCATTGATCTCTGCATTCGCTCATCCTGCCCATAGTCTAGTGATTAATTACCCACAACCAAACTCGCGAGGGTGGTGGCGTATTGCCAGTTTTGAAAGGTATAGCTATAGGTAGTTTTCCACGCACAGCCAGGGTGTGCTCGTGCGTGTACGCGTTTGGGTATAGATACCTTGACTTTGTCCTCTTCCCCATTTTATTTGAATTTATAACAAAAATAATGTTTCCATACTTGTGGTTCGGTCATTGACACATTCAATCATTTAGAAGTAAAATCTTTTTGTCCTACCCATAATTTCTTAAAATACACAATGTCGTCTGGTGAACACCACTTAGCGGATGTCAACTACAAGATCTTTCTCAATCACGAAAGAGTAAACGCCATGGAAATTGAAAGTACTGTGCCTGTGCTTGAGTATCTATTTGTTGGCAGTTTTAACTGAGGGTACATCTAGGTTGGATAAGTTGGTATTGGTGTTTAGAGTCTATTTATAATGAAGCAAGGAAGTGCTTTGGTGGCGCTCTCAGAAAACAACCATTTCGATTGATTTGGCTCTTCAAAATGTAATGTCAAAATCATCCGGAACAGGGGACAAGATTGCATTCCAAATTAATTGTCCTATAATACTCAATTTATATACATTGTTTCAATCCCTGATATCATAAGTCTCAGTGAACGCCTAACCAAAAAAGAGACATGATGGCTATTACTTGTTTATAAATGATGTATTATGGCAATCAACCTTTATCGAAGAAGATGGCCTTGCAGGGGCGGATCCAGCCGGCGGCAAGGGGTAGGTAGTGAGCAAAAACAAATTTTGGCACCCGAAATTTTTTTTTTTCCCTCCGGGAAGGGTAATTTTTTTTCCACAGCCAACCCCCCCTTGGGTAGTGACCACAAATTTTTTTTTTTGGCACCCTTGGGCGCCAGGGGAGGGGGCCCATCTTCTTTTTTTTCAAAAAAAGGGTGTTTTTTAATACCTGTTTTTTTTTCCTAGGGGAAGGGGCCTCCTGGATCCGCCAATGTGGCCTTGTGCCATAATCATTATCAATTTTATTATGATTATTTTTATTATTATTTCTTTATTATTATTGATATTATCATTATTATTATTGCAGATGTATTATTATTATTATTATTATTATTATTATTATTATTATTATTATTTTTACAATTATTATTATTATTATTATTGATAGTATTATTATTATCATTATTGTTCTTCTTATTATTATTATTGATGTTGTTGTTATAATTTTATCCATTTATATGTGAATTCAAAATGATATAAATTAATGTATACAACAATTGACAGGAGCAGATGGAAAGAAAAAACCCCAAACACTTTAATTAATTTAGCCCTCAGGCGTGTAATTGAGCAATTATATTCCATCTGAACTGGAAGGATTCAAATCAAATGAACATTGTTTACTCTTTACATGATTGTAATTTTATCAAAGCACGTACTGTGTCATGTTCGCGGGGGCAGAAGGACTGGCATGAGTATCAGAAGGGGGTCATAGAAGCCGTGGTATATCATGTTTGCATTCCATCTCATTTAAGCAAGGTATGTTGCTCCAGCTGAGTTTATCAGAACCATGCTGTACAGCTGTGTCTTGATTGCATATCCAAGGTCTTGTTCAAATATTTATCCGTCAGAATACCACCCTTCTGAAATGTTTCTACATTTTCGGTAGACTTCACACAAGACATTCTGCATACGATGCCTCATTTCGATTACGTCATTACCTGCGCTAAGCAAGCCTATGACGTAAATTAACTTACGCTCTAATGTAATGCTTAAAATTATAGTAATAATGTTAATACACCTTTCTCGTATAGCGCATATTGTAATAATTGAAAGGCTTACATGCATTATTGTGTAGTTAGTATCTAAATTTACCAAACTTACAGCATATTCTCAAATTTAATCAAGTGGGTGTTTTTTGTGACTAGTGAATTGCTAGAATTTTTTTTTAGACGATTGTTGCAAATGGACTTGCTTTATTTTCATGAAACATTTACACATGTCTATGTGAGAATGCAATTTACTACCGGCGTCCACAGTACTAATAATCTTCTAAAAGTGTATCCAATCTAATTTAATAATATTATTGCTGTTAACATTATCTTTTTGATGCCTGAAGTCACGTTCTCCTTTTTAGCTATTATTGAATTATCATATGTCAATATATCTTTCATAATCTTATTTCATTTTTCTTGGATTTTACTGTAAGTATGACAAAATTAGTCTCCATAATTTGCCATGTTTTTTCATACAATAAAAACCGAGAATGGAATTGAATGGAATTAAAATTGATGAAAAACTAGTTATATGAATTGATTCAGGCCTTGAACCGGATAGCCCCTGTATTAAGCCTATGGCATGGAGAGAATTAATTTTTCAACGGGTTAAGAAACAGCAACACCAAAAAGGGGCAAACAAGTAGTGGGTCAGTTTGCATGATCCATCCGAATTGAGTGGTGCAAAACTTCTTGATTTTTTAATTTGTAATTATGATTCATCATCAAGGAAATCCCCTCAGGACATGTCAATACGCTTTTAAATATGTATGATAATAGTTTATGATAAAATTTAACTATGCAAGTTTATTTGATGGAAGTCGTGTACCAGGGCACGTCCAAGCTACTTTGTCCAAAACGTTACTGACCGCATTTAAGATTTCAGTACATCTGACCACTGTTTCAAGCCCATAGCCATACTAGAGCATAACTCAGACAAACAAGAAAAACTAATACAATAATAATTTTATTTCAATTCAAGGAAACTTGGTAAAGTATATGGCATACCTTGGACTTGCCCACTGATAATGTTACCTTTATAAAACAGAAATTGTTTTTCCCTTACGATGCTGCAAGTTCGTTGCTTGATTGAAATTGAAAGTAGACGACAAACTCTAAGTCAGAGCAAATAACTTAATCCAAGGCCTCTCAGCACCTACATAACGTACATGCCTGCACGTCATGTCCTGCTTTTATCAATGAAATTGAATTTCCATTCACAAAATTAGATCTGGAGGAAACCGCGGATCACGTCCAATGATATAAATGTAAACGGAATTGCATTTGCTAAGATACACTGATAGATCTAAAATAGAATAACTTAGAGTACATGCTTGCATGTCATGTCCTGCTTTTATCACTGGAATTGAATTTCCATTCACAAAATTAGATCTGGAGGAAACCGCGGATCACGTCCAATGATATAAATGTAAACGGAATTGCATTTGCTAAGATACACTGATAGATCGAAAATAGAAAGACAGTAGCCAGTTTACAATGCCGAGACAAGTTGCTATGAATCTGACCCTTAGGTACTTTCCGTATTGTTTCTATTACAGGGTATGAAAATAAAAAGCAGTAGAGTTTTTTCCTTGCGATGATTTAATTTCTTTTTCATTGTTGATTGTAACATTTGCGTAATTGTCAATCTCTGTAGGGAACATTTTAGAGTTATGTCACGTAACTTTGTGGCAGCTGGGGAATAAATGGCAAATTGACGCTGGAGTGTACCCGAATCTTTGTCAAATATTAATACTCTAGACATTGCAATGGATCCATGCTCTGTTTCAATGCATTTTTTGTTTACTTGCCCTCCAAACGAAAAGTGCTTTCTTTTAGAAACGGTAGTACCTGGGAGCTAACATCATCGGAATTGAAATACATACATCAGAAGAATGGTCTTTTTATTTCAAGTAACCTTAACTTTTGATACCGACAAGTTTCATTGGTTTGGGGTAATCATAACATGATAACATGTTGTTTAAGCTTTTACCAAACTTAAAATTTAGTAGGCAAGCTTTCGTCCACTCCTGTGGACTTTCTCAAGCCAAGTGATTATTCAACCAGTTCTTGTTGTCTGCTGCCTCGAGATCACTGGAGCTAAGATAGGTGACAATGCCTTTTCAGTGAAGGATTAATCCTTTTTCTCCAGATGGATTCTTTCACCTTTCTTTTGACCAGAAGTGTATTTCAAAGTCAATAATATGGGCATCATCCGATCAAATGATGTGTCCAGTATTAGGTGCGTGTTATGCTACTGCTGAATAAGACGGATTGGTCAATATGAGGGCTCTTTAGTACTCTTTTAATCTATCCTTTAGTCTTCTTCCTGTTTCTCCAACATAGGAATTGTCACAATCAGTGCATGTTATCTTGAAGACAGTGTCTGTCCAGGGACGTGATAGAGAAGGACTGGAATCAAGCGGCTCTCCTTTGACCCCATGCTCCAAGCCGCCGAAAAAATATGCGCTAATCTTCAACTGTTGACCAGGTGGTGAGATGATAGAGCCCATGAAATTTCAGGAGTTAGAATTCCTACATCAGAAAATGGTATCACAGCAACTGTTCGCTGTCCCTTTCAATAATTTCTCATCCGTTGTTGAATGTGTAAAGAGTAGAACAAGCGAACACAAACTTGTATAATTTCATCCTTTTTTCCAACCGCAAAAATACAAAAAACACGCGAAAACACGCATTAGCAAACTTAAAGTTATCGAAGATTGTAAATCATGGATTACATAACGGGACATTAAAACATTCACAAATTAGCGCATTATCCTACAATATTGAGTTTTTGTCAGGATTTAATTTTTCTTTTACCTACTCTGGCACACAAATTATAGGAAGGGCGGAGTCCTAAATTTGAAAAATTGTTTGATGCACTATTCCCAATACAATCCCCATATAAACTTTATAATTTACACTGAAATTTTGCCGGTAAGTTAATATCTTGTAATAAATATGAAACTGGTTCCTGGCCTCTAAAAATCCCCGCAGTAGAAGCGCGGCTCGGAGCATGGAATTTCAAAGCCAAGTGGAATGTTTCACATCCCATTGTTACGCTTTAGAACTCATGAGGCGTTTGAATAAATTACAAGAGTTTTGACTCCTTTCTTTCACCTCCCTGGTCTGTCCTTTCTTCTATTGGTGAACAAGCCTACTTCTTAGGATTTGGGGCTTATAAAGGTAACGCGAATGCCCTTACTATGAAGGTGCCAGGTAAAAATGTCAGAGGTAAAAATATCAGAGGGAAAAATGCCAGAAGTGAATATGTCAGAGGTAACAAAAAAGCATTCATAAAGTTAAGTAATTGTTTTATAAATAAATTACTTAAATAATTCATTGGAACCCATTATTTAGTGTTTCAAGGTAAATATATTTTTAAACTTCAGTATTTAGTCTATTGCCCACCTTGTCTTGATATAATTTTGTAGAACACAAATAATCTCATTAAAATATCATGTATTGTTCCCCGAATTTCATGATTTACGATAAACAGTGATACTATAGCTGCATTTAAACTGCTAGCCAAAATCGACGATTTTGCTCACAGTCCGGTGTTTCGTCAGTAGTTGCTAATACCTGCAAACAAGACGAAAAACCGAAATCGAAAAAATCAACCTCTGGAGTTTGGTGTTTTGAAACGCCGGCAGAAATTTCACCAATATTTGCAGTGTAAATGCCCGCTCTCGAAACATGAATGATTTCGGTTTTTGGTCACGTGATTCTCCTCGCTTCCGTGCGACCGCGTGCAGAGCAGCGACAAGTCGTGCATGCGCACTACTCACCCCAAAACCGAAATGAGCAAACACTGGTGTTTTTTGATGGGTTTTTCCAGTTGTGTAAATGACAATCCCCCAGATCGACTGTTTTTAAATGGTGTTTGGGCTGTGTAAATGGGCCAATAGTGTATATTGAGCCAAATCTTATTATGCTGGGAAAGTGCTGTTCGTTCTTTAAATGAAGCGAAATTAAACACAACAGCCAGTAGCGCAGTCGGGTCGAAACATTTGGAAGGGTTTGCATGTAGAGCAGTGATCTATTTAGGTTATTATGCTCAATTGTTTATTTTTCAGGTATGAAGCAGGCTTGATTTTAAGGAGAATGCCTATAGGAGCTAATATTCCCTCTCCGAAAAGAAACCAAGATTTATTTGATTCCTGTTGATTATAGATTTTTATCCCAAGCATATTTTTGTCTTCTCTTTTTTCTTTTTTAACTCTGACCATTGAACTCTGACATTTTTACTGTTGACATTTTTACACCGAACCGCCACGAAAGGCCCGTTTCAAGCGTAATGATATTGCATTGAAAAAGGACAGGACTAATCGATGTTTATGTTCCTTCTTTTCCCTTTTTTTTTGGGGGGGGGGGGTTCTTGGATCTTAATCTGTCCTTTAGTCTTTGTTATGTCCTAGCTGGATACCCACCTGATGCTAGCACCTTGTCAGTGTATTTTTGTTCTCTTTGTAGTGCACCATTGTCATATATGTCACATTGTGTGCTCGTATGTAGAGTGAGCTGGAAACACCTACTTTTGTGCTGAATGGGTGGTCTGATTCGAAGCTCAGTTCAATCAATTCAAATGATTTTAATTCCATAACTTTATCAAAACATGAAAGAAATGCTCACATAAAATGATATCCGATAAAGTTTTCAATATAACATAGAAAATGAAACTTATTTTTAATTATATGATATTGAATGTCGATAAGAAATCAAAGCATTTTAGGATAAAAATATATAAGCATAATGCTATCATCAATCAGAGCCTGTTTATGTGTGGAATACAAAAAAAAAGGAAGAAAGAAATAAAATAAAAATAAAATACAAACATGCACTGCTCGGAAGTATGAGCATTCATAGGCATATTAAATACATAGTAGAGCAGTGCATGTAGGGATAGAGGACTATGCTCCAACACCCACGATCGGTCGAGGATTCAATAATTTTATACATTTTGTAGTTGCCTTTTTTCGTAGGCTGATAAGTAGAAAATTGAACGCGATGACGTCAGACGGGACAACGAAAAGTCAAGTCAAGGGCAAGGACAAGGACACGGACAAAGACAAGAACAAGGACTAGGAAAAGGGCAAAGACAACAAAAAGGACTAAGGCAGAGACAATAATGGGAGAAAGATGTAGGGAGAGAAGTGAGAATAGAGAGAACAAAAGAACACGAGGGATGAAAGGTCCACGGTTAGTTCATACGATTAAGTATCATGATGTAAATAAGTTTAAATTTTAGCTTGGGTATATTTCATAAGTAAAGAGATGTAATTAGGCTTCATACGATGATGATATGAACCGTTTGAACTTTTATTTAAAGTTAAAATATGAATCGCCGTGTATGGGCTTCCTGTGCATGGAAAGGGGCAGTGAAAGGTCATCATCATCTTCTTCAACAGTGAACTATAATCTTAAAGACAAAGACCAGTTCTGGTCATGCAATTGCATTGTGAAAGAAACGTTGTGGAATCGATCAGAAAAGTTTGATCATCTAGAATATAAGTATTGGTGTGTAGTGCAAGGTTCTGGAATCATCAAAATGATAAGAAATTTGCCCCAGTCTTGGTAAAGTTACAAGCACTGTACACAGAAAGATGTATATGGGACTACGCGACCACGTGCGCGATATCTATTTGGTCCCAATAGATATAATAATTTACCAAATATACCAATTAGAAGGCGGTTTCCCGACTTTCCCGGCAAATTTTGTATCATCACGTATTAGTCAAAACATATTCTTTCACATGATTGGTAATGAGAGCTTCCATTTCATTTTTTGAGAGAGGGGCGTTTCCAAAACTGGTCTTTACCTTTAAGGAGAGAAACCTATTCCTGGGTAGTCCTAAGTGACTAAATGTGATTTAGCCATTTTGGGGTATCAAATATACAATTTAAGCAACTCTTGTACGTCCTTCCACACACCTAGATTCCATACGTGAGATGTGTCTCTATGAATGCCTTATATAATATAAACCGAAATTTCCTGGTTCATCTTATGGTCTGCCTTTTTGTGAATAGTTGTGTCTTTCGCTATATCCATCTTCTCTGGCACCCTTCCACATTCTAAAGATAAATTAAAGATATATGCCCGGACACCTGATATGTAAACAGCACCATCCTTTAATAATCATGCAGGTATATTGTCATGACCACAAGCCTTCTTGATATCTAGACTTAAAAGATGATTCCAAACCTCAGCTTCATTTCCAGGCTTCCAAAATAATGAGTAGTCCGTTTGTTCCCCCAAGTAAGGTCTGTGTGACATACTTTCATTTATCAGTGTATCTGCTAATGTTGGACCAATATTTGCCTTCCCCTCAATACATTTCAATACCTCTCTCCAGTTATTGATCGAAAGGTCTTCTTAAAAATGCTCAATGTTGTATTTTCTATAACATCGATACTTTATTTTTTATTACCTGAAAATTCCTTGATAATGTTCTTAAACACAACAAACACTGCAAAATGATCAGAGATGTCACTTGAATGACCCCTGAATGGGTTTCATCCAAATTAAATGTGATCTAATAAAGTAGAAGATGCTCTAATTACATTTGTCGGTGATTTTATAGTTTGTGCAAGTCTCTAACATTGTAGAGATGACGTGAAGTCATCAACCGTTTCTTCTAAGCTAAGAATATTCACATTAAAATTGTACACATTTACGTTTATCTACCTTTATTTATTGTATCTAACAAACTGTCTTGGAATTCATTAACATTTGTACTACGCTTTCTACGTTTTACTGCAACGATTACTTTAACTCAATTGGTGATGTGAACTTTAACCATAGAGATTATGCATGGATAACATCGCAGTCTAAACGGGCGTAGAGGTGTCGTGGTCGAGTGAATACGTTGCCGGACTGTCGATCACAAGGTCCGCGGTTCGAGTCCCGCCGCTGCACTAATGTCCTTTGGCAAGACATTGATCTACATTTGCCACACTCCACCGAGGTGAAATAAATGGGGACCTGGTAGGAATTTATTCCTTGAAACGCAGAGCGCGTGACAGCTGCACTGCTAAAGCCAGGGTATTTAATTATGCTGCATTATTGTAGAGCGCTTAGAGACTTCTGATAAAGTAAGTGTTAGGCGCTATATAAGCTAATATAATAACATTATTATTATACTTTAAATTTGATTTGCCAACTCTTAAAGCATTGCGACAATCTACTTTAATGGTATACCCTTTTAGATTTAGCACGGAAGTACTTGTATTTGACACGTGAGGTAGGATTAAATATTAAAATGACTCGACATAGGCCCGTGTACACCAGACTCTGGTAGTATCGACGCTTGAACAACACTTTCAGGAAAATGTATGAAGTGTAAAATACTGTTATAACCCAAACAAATAAACAAACAAATAAACAAACGAACTAATACAAAAAACAAAAACTTTATTAATTTATTAATTTATTTAGTGCTGAATGTATGCATAGTTAACCAATATACGTGAGAATTAACAGGATACATGTATATTAAAAACATACGTTTTTTAAAAACAGAACCGGACCTCCTAAAAGAAGAGCAAAGTATTTTATTTGTAACTCAAGCAAGAGATCACAGATGCACCCTCCTCTTTGCTTAAAAAAATTAATATATTCATTATTCAAAAATAAAGTCAAACTATGGTCTTTGCGATCCCCCGAGATTCTGTTTTAAATTTCAAAGGCGCTCTAGCATTTAAGGAATTTCTTCCCACCGGGTACCCATTAACTTCACCTGGGGTGGAGAGTGGCAAATGCAGATTTATGTCTTGCTAAAGAACGTCCTTGACGTGACAGGTATTGAACCATGTTTATGATTATGCTATGATGGTATATTGCTGCACTTGGAATCAGGATGACATCCGACACCTACTAGACTATTAAACCATACGGGAACTATTCATCAGGTGGTTGATGTGTCTTGCGCGAATACCTACTTTCTGGATTCTGATTTCTTATAGAGAGCAAAGTAAACCAACAAGAAGGGACTCTTCAAAATAAGATATTGCAAAGAAACAAAAATTACGTCACTGCCTAAGTGTGCATACTGCCCTAATTGGTAGTTTAAAAAGGAGACAGTCCCTGTCTTGCTAAGCTTTGGTGTGGAGAGAGATGGGTCTTTAAATCAATGTCGGACCATGAAATCGTCGTTATAAGAAAGCGTTGTAAGTCAAGGGCTAAGAGCTTTTTTCTTCATGAAAGGCTTATCAAAAAGGTCATACGAACAGATAAATTGTCCTTTTCCTCAATCCTTAAGCAGGATTGACATTTCAAATTCTCTATTTTCTATTGTTCAAGAACTCCAACGCCCTACTAAACGATATTGATCTGGGTGAAAAACGGGAAGCAAATGGCAAGACAAGAACCTGTATACGTTCTGTTTTTCTGCCATGAGCCATGCTTTTAGTCCACCGGGCAGGTGCTGGGGTGAAAGTGAAGGCCCTGTGACACTGACTTGTGACTAGCAATGTAAGCGTATTTTCTTTCCCCTCAAGTGTTGTCATTCAAGACCTTCATGGGCTGGCAAATACGTAACATGATTTTTTGAAGGTTCAGCTCGATGCAGATGGCTGCTAAATTGGTGGTCCACTTTACAAAAAAAAAAAAAATAGCCGTCCGTTAAATTGCAAAGGGACCCCACCACCTACTGCAATTTCTTCGCTTATAAACTCTCAAATTCTCTGCTCATGAAATATTAAATTCGTTTTTAAAATCTGTTCAATTCCCGATAAACCTCTCTAAGATATGTTTTAGAATCGGGTTCAGGAAATATTTCCTGCCACGTTCTTTTTTCAGTTCATTTCTTTTCTTCTTCAACGTAGGAAGCAGAATTCGTCTGCCCAATTTAAAGACTATGTCAAGATGTTATGCCTCCATGTACTTGCTCCGGTATACTTAAAGGGATATATTGATAACACAACTAATTAATGAAGTGGTGCAAATTGGCGATGGACATTGCTTTTGAATGCACATCAGTAATGGTTCATAACTTCAGCTATCGTACTTACTTCTGTGCTTACAGTATAATATTAACGGAGCCTTGGGCCATTTTACAATCTCGAACATACCATACAAATAGTAATTCAAAACCACAATAATGTTTTGTCATTGGATGCCCTAGTGTAGAGCTACGAGGTGTTAAATGGTCACCCGGTAGGATGCGACCGTCATTGTTGGTCAAACATTTTTCGAGCGTCAAGTAACGCCTTGCTGGAATACTCCCCAGGGAGTGTAAATTGTGCACACAGTGTGTGCGGGCAAGCAAGCATTGAATCCAAAGACCGGGGTAATAGTATATCTGTAAAGCGCTTAGAGACATCGTAGATGTATTAAGCGCTATATAAAAGCGGAATATTATTTTTTTCTTTTCTTTCTGCTATAAACACTACTAAAAAATTGAACCAATATCCTGGTCCTTGACAAGGGCACCCTTGATTTTGTTTATAAAAAACCGCCCCCTTATTTTTTTCTCTTCTTTATTTTCATTTTTCCCTCCAAAGAAGGACGCTAATTCCGCTCCTGAAATTAAGTAGTATTGCAGGAGATTTAACGCCTCCATGTATCTTTCATTGCTCCGATAGAGCCTTGGGTATACCCGTTGACAACTGAATTCATTTATTGCCATGGGGTTAATACAGGGGCCACCCGGTTCCAGTAGGCAACGGGTTAAAACCACTCGCCATTTTACATTAAAGGTAAAGACCAGTTTTGGAAACGCCCCTCTCTCAAAAAAATGAAATGGAAGCTCTCATTACCAATCATGTGAAAGAATATGTTTTGACGAATACGTGATTATACAAATTTTGCCGGGAAAGTCGGGAAACCGCCTACTAATTGATATATTTGGTAAATTATTATATCTATTGGGACCAAATAGATATCGCGCACGTGGTCGCGTAGTCCCATATACATCTTTCTGTGTACAGTGCTTGTAACTTTACCAAGACTGGGTCAAATTTCTTATCATTTTGATGATTCCAGAACCTTGCAGTACACACCAATTTTTATATGCTAGATGATCAACCTTTTCTGATCGATTTCACAACGTTTCTTTCACAATTCAATCGCATGACCAGAACTGGTATTTATCTTTAACGAACATACCATGCAAATTTTTAATCAAAATCAAAATAGTGTTTCCAATGACTGCTCTTGTGTAGAGTTATGATGGTTACATTTTCTTCTCCATACATAAGCGCTAAGACAGAGTTCGAACCGCTGTCCTGGCTCTTGAAAAGGGCACCTTTGATTCGTATAAACATAAGCCCCCTATATAATATATTTTCATTGATGGGTAGCATTATTTAAACAAATATTACCTACATTTTTGGAGGGACTTTAAGGCCGGTACTCATTAGAAGATTTTACTTTTAGTTCAGGTTTAAACCCAAACGAAGTGGGTTGAGTCAGTCCGCTGATATAATATATTTTGGAACGCTAAGTGTGAAAATCTTGTCCCATACTAGTTACCATGAATAGATAATCAAATGATGACAGCAAAATCACGAAAATCATGCTATGAAAACGAA
The DNA here is from genome assembly GCA_037976565.1 of Mesocentrotus franciscanus. Classification (NCBI taxonomy): domain Eukaryota; kingdom Metazoa; phylum Echinodermata; class Echinoidea; order Camarodonta; family Strongylocentrotidae; genus Mesocentrotus; species Mesocentrotus franciscanus. The sequence continues at coordinate 23,395,295 of CP137680.1, read as the reverse complement.
ATTCCCGTATTCTTTTTTTTCTTCTTACTGGATCAAATTATTTTTCTTAGACTTTTTAATATTTTCAATTACAATTATTTGTACAAAGGAAAGCTTGAAAATATTTTCTACTCCATAAAATTATTTCATTATTGTTGTTTTGTTTAACAGTATTACAGTACTTTCTATACAATAAAGCTTGACCCTTCGCATTCCATAACATCGGCTTACTTCGAATCATCGGGCCATCCCGTCTGGTCGTGTGGTCGGGCTACAAGACCTTTCTTGAAACGAAAGCAGAAGATGACACGACCTTTCCGTAGATGTAGATGTGCCGTAGGGTTTTCACAAAGTATCGGTTTTGTTTTCACAAAAGTCGCCTAACGCGACCACCCGACCCGACGCGATGATCCGATGATTAAGCCGTAGTATCAGTAGACTTGAAGCAGTTTTAATTTTAGTTTGCTTCACGAATACAAGCTTAAACCTTGGAAAGAGTATTATGTAAAGTCAGCTGAAGGTTAACGTCTATTTGAGGGCAAATGAAACGAGAATGCCACTGCCACGGTCATTGTTCGGTAATAATCAGCTCGGTAAGCCTTATAGCGATAGAGACGTTTCTAACTGCATTGAACATATGTAAATACGTATTAAAGAAAACCGAAGGAGCAGGAGGAGAAGGGGAACAAAAAAGAAGAACACGAAGGTGTAGGATGAGTAGAAGAAGAGTCAGAAGAAGTCGGAGGAGGAGGATAAGAAGAAGAAGAAGAAGAAGAAGCAGAAGAAGGTGTAGGAGAAAAAAAGAAGAGGCAGAAGAGGAAAAAGAAGAATAAGAAAAAGGGGAAGAAGAAGATGAAGAAGAAAAAAAAGGAAGAAGAAGGAGGAGGATTAGGCCTAAAAAAAAAAATTGTTGACTTGGCGTAACCCGCCCGACCCTATTTTTATCGCCGACCCTACGCTTTTTTATTTTTTTTGATCCGATTGCGATTGCGTAAATATCGATATCGCAGTGGGAAAACCCGGATGTTTGTTGCTTTCGTTCTGGGCTTTGCCGCGCCGCGTTTGGGCCAGCTCGCGCGCCGAGTGCAGCGGGCAGGTACGCCATAGTACCGCTAGGCGATTGTATCCCCAACATGGCGTCCTATGGCGTTCAGTTCACGGGTAAATTTGGTGCTCACTTTGCTCACACAGTGTGTGTGTCCATATATGTGTGTGTCCATATATGTGTGTGTGTGTGCGTGGAGTTATTTGAACATATTGTGGTCTACCCCTCTCTCAGATCATCCCCAAGGTCTGAGGACCTATCTACGCCACTGTATGTATGTATGTGTATGAATGGCTAATTTCATGTATGCAAATATAAGCAACAACAAAAAAAAAAAAAAAAAAAAAATCGCCCTACCTACCCTAATTTTCAGTGACCCGTTACGCCAAGTCATCAATTTTTTTTTTTAGGCCTTAGGAGGACGAGGACGAAGAGGTGAAGATGAACGAGACGCTCAATCAAGTTGATTGTCCTGAAGCCTGGATGTAACTTCGAAACTCTTGGACAAAGAATTTTATTGAGTGGCTGATAAGGGTTTCCAATCCCGTACTCTTTGTTGATTCGATCCCCTCAGGCTTACATATTCGATGAGATTACACAAAAAGAAAGATCTTAACATCTTGTACCGATGCTTCCTTCTCCAAACATCAATTATACATGACAATGCCTTCGGTATGGTTCGTATAAGTAAAGCAGTAACTTTGGACTCATCAACCCCCCATACCATGCGGCTGTGCTATAATAATTACGCAAGTAACCATCAATGTTTGAACCTGGTAACAGCTTTACATCGTCTGTCCAAACCCAAAAGGGCGTTGACCCTGTGTTAAAGTATAGAAGTTAACACCTTTCTAGCTCTAAACAGATGACCTCTCACAGCAACTCAGTATTCAGTACAAGAATTATGTTACATACAAGAAAAACATAGTAGAATACCAAATGATCGTGCTTCCCACTTCTCTTTTTGGCTCATATGTCAGGGAATAGTTACATTTAGAATATTCAAAGGGAAATCCAACTTTCAAATTAACAAACTACTCTAGAAGAAAGCAGAAAAATCAAAGAAGCAAACTCGTGATAGTTTAAATGAAAACGGACAACAACAAAATGAGAAAGTTATCATTTTTTGAAAGATTCAATCCCTATAAGTATGGGCTCTTCAAATTGGCTGAATCGGTATTGTCTCTGTGATGTAGTGACGTGCCACTTCCCCATTTGTTCCAACACAAAAGATAACTAAAATTTAAATTTTTGAACAAGGTATGACTTGGGGTGGTCTTTCCTTTTTAGAGAACATGTAATAAATATACAATCCGTACTATATTTTGAGAGGGTTCCAAGGGTGAATGCGCTTGGGAGATAATTTTTTTTGTGATTAGTGATTTTTGTACACGACATACGGGAGAGTTATCCGTCACTGTGTCGCAATCAACCGACAAAATTGGCAATTTGAGATTCACAAAGCTGTAGTGATCTCATATTTCAAACATTCACAACTTTCCTATTATTGGTACGATTTATGTCAAACTTTCGCCATTCTATTTCTATGATTTTTTCTGCTTTCATTCGAATGAACTTATTACAAGGGTTGGATTGCCCTTTAATGTTGAAAATCTGATAGAATAAAAATCATTCCCCCAAACGGTTAACATTAGAGAAAAAAGTGTCATCCGTTAAGATGAACACTTAAAGGAATGCTCATCCCGAGAATTAACTTTAGTTATTCTGAGAGATTTATTGTATTCTTGCCCATTAGTCTATAAGATTCCCCACCAAAGTGTATGAGAGAGGAATAAATCAAGTAAATGTACAGTTTTCAGCACGACATGGGCGTCGCCATTTTCTTGATAACGTGACTTACTATGCGAAATCGTTTATCATGTACGTGCATTCAAATTTATGGATACCTTCCCAGGTATGTGTGGTGATGAAGTATTTCATTCACCTGCTATCATCCTTTGTTCTACAATTATTACCAGTACGCAAACTGCATAAATAAGTTTGTCCTCTTCTGAGGTGAGGTTTTCGCATAAATTAAATAGCTTTTCACTGCTACATTTTAGTATTTTTAGATATATGAGTTACACCTGTTTCCCTGTTATACATTTGTCACCAAATATAATTTTTACCTTCTCATCTATGATTTTCCCTCATTGAAAGTACTTTGGATAAAAATGATCCAGCTTTAGACCAAAATCGTATGACTGAAATGAGAAGAGCAAAGCGATGAGCATACAAATTATATGTGAATCATTTTCTTTCTTTAAAGGAATTCCCATTTAATATTTTCATTTTAAATCTCAGTTTCTCAAATTACATTTCTACAAAGGTTATCATCATCAGTAACACTGTATACAGTTTCACCGTTAAAGTATTTAAACGTATTCATGCATTTTGCTACCGCCCTGGTAAAGATTCGATTCCTCATCTAAATTGCAAAGACTTTTCTCAGGCCGACAACCTTGCATCTATTGTTTCCATGACAGATAATTCAAGGTATTAACGTGCAAGAAATATTCTCGTTAATGATGACGTTTCATTGATTCGTGGATATATATTACCCATTACTTTCCATTTAACCACGTTAACGACGAAGACATGAGGCATAGCGCCCAAGGGAAATATGTATTCTGGTGTGTCATTATTCAATTCAGGAAAAGCAAAAGTAATATTTTTATTTCTTGCAATAATTATCACTTATGATCGCTATTTGATATTCATAATATCAGAAACAAATGCATGCTTTTCTTTTTTTAAGTATACGGTACGGCATAATTCAATATCCAATGGGGCGCAAACATGGATTCACTTTAAGCCAATGTATTGACTACCTTCACATCATTTACATTCTTCTGACACTTCTCTGAATTCATATATACAATGAGTAACAAGGTTATGATTTGTTTTAATCCATTGCCTACTGGAACCGGTTGTTCCATGTATTAAGCCTATGGGGATTAGGTAATTCAGTAGTCAACGGGTAAAGCTAACCTTTTCAGAACTACTCTCAAGGCCCACATGGCCTACGCAATGGATCCCCATGATGTGGCACTTCGGAGATTTTTCACGAACCTGGGACCCGTTTCACATAACTTGTCATCAGTGACAAATGACAGTTTTTGTTATAAGCTACTGAAATCCTTGCTTCTGATTGGTTATCAGCAGTTTTGTCACTGATTTTTGTCATTTGTCATTGAAAAAAGGCTTTGTGAAACGGGTCCCTGATCGCAGGACGTTCGAATAAAAATCAACCCAAGGTAATTTCAATAGCCTTGTCAATAACCCATTGAAATGCGCGAGCATTACAATGACGTACTACGTAATCCGACCATTGTTTCATTGGGATATAGCATACTGGCAATTGCCATTGATTCGACCTAAAGATATTAATACAAATGTAATAATAATAATATCAATAATAATGATAATATAATAATGGTAACAAGAATAAAACGAAAATAGTAATGATAATGATTTTGTTATTACAATTATAATGACAATATTTATGGTAAAGAAAGGTATCGAAAGGCTCATGTGTTCCTTTAAGTTAAGAAGGATTTCATTACAAAGAACGTTTTAACTGCTGGTAAATCTACAAAAGAAATCTGGCAGTCATTAAATATATATTTACCCACATAAACAATCCACCTTGGCTATATACACTGAAAACAAATCAGAAAAAAAAATTGAATGCAATCTATCATAATTATACACCCCTCTCTTAAAACAAAGACACGCACACACACACACACACACATACACACATAACAAAACCAAAGAGAGAGAGAGAGAGAAGGAAAGGTCGAACAAGGATAAATCATCAGACCTCATGCAATCACTGACTTTTTTGTAAATTTCGATACCTCTTTAGATAATAATAATAATCACGACTGCTCTAATGAAAAATAATCATTTATACGTATTGACTCAACAACTTCTCTCAGTGGGGTAGATTGTAAAAAAAGTACTCAAAGGTTTTACAACCCCTCCCCTTAGATCGAGCAACGGGACCGGAAAATGTCCCTGCGAAGGTACTTAAAGGGAGTGTAGCATGACGACGAGATACGACTACGGACGACGCGACCGCAGCATTCACGTGCGTGCAACATACGCGAACCTGAAGCGTGAGTAGAACTTCGGTCTGTTTCGCGAACGCTAGCGCGCGCTGACCATGTAGTGATTAAGTCGCTGACTACCGTTAATCAAGTCCATTCGTTTACGTGCAGTTGTCCAAAAGAAGACGTAGATGGCGTTAACCAGTGTTTGCCATGCTACACTCCCTTTAAATGTATAGCACGTCTACAGCTTCTCCTTTAACTTTCATTATCAATCTATCCTTTCAGACTGGTAGTATTCCAACTTTATGGAATTGTGATCGTGTTCAAGTGTGCTTTCGCCCACAGAGTCTTACTTTGCCTTTTATTGGACAAATCCTTTCATGGGAAAGTTCCAGACGACTTATTGTATATTGGATATGAATAAATGATAGACGATACCTGGGGGGTGATTCACTAATAGCTAAAATTAATCCCAAATGGGATAAAATTGCTCATAGGCTCAATATTAATCATAAGAGCAATATCGTAAGAGGCATTTGGGATTAATGCTAGCATTAAAATCGCTATTAAGGCTAAGAGTGATCCGGATCGCTATTATAGCATCTAGACATAGAATTACTAATTAGAATCTACATGGTAAATTTTAAAATGACAAGGTTATATCAGGAAGATGGGACTTAAGACTCCAAAGTCCCATCTCACTGGTTATATAATTATTATAAACACTCCCACAATGTCCGAGGTCAAAACATAAATAATACCATTAACCTCATACAATTCAAACTAAGGACAGCAACACAGAACTACAAACATTACTCAACTGTAGCCTCTTAATTTATTGCACGGATTTATTTACAGAGATTCGGTACTCCTGCGTTGCAGAAAATGATGCAAACAATGAAAACGAAAAGATCACCAAACAAGTATCAAAAGGTCGACAATTTTCAATACTTGAACGGCAACGAATGGGACTGAATTATCAACACCTGCACCGTACTACATGTCATTGTTTGTCCATTCAACAAGTTTGCCGTACCGTATACTTTAAAAAGAAAAGCATGCATTTGTTTCTGATATTATGAATATCAAATAGCGATCATAATCTTTGCTTTTCCTGAACTGCACATCCTATTCTTGAATTCGTGATTCTTCATCTTCTAACGTCGTAACGAATCTATGCCTAGATTACATTTGTCCAGCGATGAGTCTACGGAGCCCGTATCCTGCCCGTAGGTGGCATTGCACAATCCCCGCACGGGCTTCGCGCGGAGGCCTCATGTTGATCGTGCAGAAAACGCACGAATTTTCGGTGAACATGGGGGCAAAAAGCTCAAAACGGCACGGCGGCTGAACGGTCACCGCGCCTTCTCCGCGCAACCTATGCAAGGAAGCTGCACGGGTTCCGTACAATTTCCATGCGGAGACTGCGTAGACTGCACGGCTACTGCACGATTTTCATACAATCTCCGAGCAGCCTATCTACGGATTTGCCCCGACCTGCCCTCGAGGGCCAATACAAGAAATGGCACGATGCTCGTAGATAATGTAAACACAAACATCGTAGCCCGTAGCCTCCCACGATGCCCCCAAAATCGCACAAAAAAAATCGTAGACCAATTTATCGTACGGCGCCCGGGGCAAATGTAATCTAGGACTATTACTCTTTGATTGATCGGCGTATGCGTACGGCCGGCCGGCGATGTAATTTTATGACCAAAATTAGGCGCGCCAACCCCCATTATCCTCGTTCACAAACTATTTATTGCCGTCAAATTATTTTTAGGCATCGGGCTTGCATTTTTCTAATTGGTTGATTGATCACTTGAATATTCATACATCGGAACTTGAAATTGATTCATTAAAATTGTCTGTGGCTGTCTAGTTTTCAAGTAATCTGCTTACAATGACAGTCCTTCTTCCACAAATAATTGTATAATGTTTGATGAAATTTAGTATTTATGACAGTTTATCATTTCGTTTTTGAAAATAACAATTGCTATATATATTTGCTTATTTATAATTCACCGTCAGAAAAATGCTCATTGTATTTTATATTTCTATTGTTATCAAAAAACTGTGTACTACATGTAATATGAATGCAAAATAAAAGAAAAGAAAAGAAAATCAAATCCCAGCCTATTAGCACTTTAGTGAACCAGTGAGTTGGGATTAATATTAAGCCGGGACTAATATCAATCCCCGAAATTGCTCTTAGGAAGGATATTAATCCCGGTTAGTGAATCACCCCCCTACTGTCATAGAACATTAACCTTTCCCGTAATAAATAGCTTGATCATGTCTTTGGCTGAGACCCACAATGACGTTAAATTATTATTTTTAAACAAAGAGCTAAGGCACGATTGCAAAGACTTTCGAATCATCACCTTATGCAATTTCAATATACAGCCTTGTCCATCAACCATCAAAATGTGTAAGTTTAACGATGATGCATTACGTAATCTGGGCATGATTGTAAATGTCATTGGAATTGCCCTTGAGATGAGGTCTCCAAGGTCTTTGCGATCAAGTTAAAATGGGTTGTGCCCTAATTATTAGCAGACGAAATCTCGTGTATTGGACAATTCTTTTAACAGGAAAGTTCCAGACGATTGAATGTATATTGGCTATGAATAAGTAAATATAAACGATACTTGGTATGATTGAGCATTAAACTTTCTAAAAATAATATATGATACTTGGTATAATTGGGGTTCAAACTTTCCCAAAATAAATTGCATGGTCATATCGTTTGCTGATAGTGGGAAGGGTAATCTGGCTCATATATTTCTTTACACAGAGCTAACGCACTTCTGGTTTTGAAACTCTAAGAAGACGACATAATATACCCCCAAATCGTAAATACCTCTCATTTCTTTAATAAGCATATTTGAATAACATGTGTAATTCCTGTTGTACATGTATTATCATAAACATAATTTCACAAGTATAAGCCATCTTTGTATTTTCGGTCTATCGATCCAATATACTTTAATGATTTTCAATATACCGCTTACTATTTCCAAGTAAAGGAACAAGTTGATAAAATTAGCATTATGTATCCCTGAAATGCTGTTAAAACAGTTTCTATATAGTTCATAGTTGTGGTCAATGAAAATAAATGGCAATAGTAATTTGGTCATATTTACGCAGGGCAGCCACATCATTTTTAATACTGCTTTCTTGCGGGGCCTGCAATTATTGTTACCCAGGCTACACATATACACCCGGGTCGAGAGGGACAAATGTGGGAAAAAACAACAGTTTTTTTCAAAAGATGATAAACACCAAGTGACGTTCAACACCGGGACAGTGGCATCATTGTAGCTAGATGTAGCATCATCTAGGTTAGAAAATATGAAATATTAATACATTAGTTTACTTCGAGAGGGCTTTGTTCTTGAAAGAAGTGATTATTATATTTTCAGCAATGCAAAAACGATAAGAGAATGTTACAGCCTCAGCGGAATGAAGCAAGTGCCCACATTATTTTGTTGAGTACTTCTAATTACTTCGTGCAAATAGACCACGTGGAAATACAATATCTTTGTATTTACAACAAAGGCAATATATAATATCTCGCTGCCGTTTATTCCAATAACGGGTATTAACTAAACAGGGTTAAAACATCAGATGATTACACACGCATTTATTTCAGTTTGACCAATTCCCTCCCAACATGCCCCAAGCATTATATAATATGAATACTAACCCAAGAAAATTATGTTAACAATAATGGACATGATACGAGGCCTATTGATTGACTGCAATAACCTCGCCCCTTAATATATACTAAAGGAGTACTATCCCCAACCGCCTCCAAGCTGACACTCACCATAACATGGACATCCTTCTCAGCTATATCTGGGTGATCACTACCGAAATTATGTAGATTAATAATCGAACTAGGTCGCATGCAAACGGCAAAAGGTGACCTGAATGAAAAAAAGGCGCGAAAGCCAATGCTGCAGGAAACCCAGGGTGCTTACGAGCTCAGACTCCAAGTGTTGTTCATATCGATTAATCTCAATTTTCATCCACGCGACCATTAAACGTTTAGACGTTAAAGCCCTCGATGGAGCTTTAATTATCAGCATCTACGACCTGATTATGGATCTGCTTCATATTTCCCTTTCTATCGCTCGCCTGTCGACGGCATTTCAAGGTTTTCAAGTTGGTGTAGATAGGAGAGAACCGTGTGGTATCTAAATGGTTATACTCAGCAGAAATGGTTCTCACACTAAAAATGCTATTTACAATAAGATATTGTCTATTAAAAAAATGATTCTAAATGGGTAATGACTAGTCAAGTGCAGAAAACGAAAGAGCACCTTAGCCTATGCCTTGTAAAGTATTTTCATATTTTGTAGAGGCATTTTGCTGATAGAACAAAGAAACCTCATTTTAATTTGGTATCAATCGCTTCTATTCTTAGATCACGTTATAAACATAATATATACATATTTTAATAGGTTGCTGATTTATATATTTAGGGTATGATGTATATATTTGGTAATTGTACCGTTTTGGGGGAACTGTAGATAAATAATAACTCGTAAATACCTTTAATATAAAGTTGTTTTCTTTTAAATAATTCAATAAGGTGATAACAAGATAGCTAGGTATATTACCTCTGCTCAATAGGTAAATCTTAGGTAGGTAGGTTAATAATCTGGATTTATATAGCGCTTAATACGGAATACCGTCTCTAAGTGCTTTACAGATATTATTACCCCGGTCATCAGATTCATTCATGCAGAATGTGCACCATCTCCAACCTCCTGGGAGTATTCCTACCATATAGTCACCGTGAGGACATATGGCAATTACTAACACAAAGGCTTTCGTCATCCTACCAGGTCCCCATTTCTCTCCTGGGTATGGAGTGGCAAATGTAGATTAATGCCTTGCCAAAATGCATTAGTGCTGTGTCTGGGATTGAACCCACGACCTTTGAATTTCAAGTCAAATGCTTAAACCACTCGAAAGAGGTTATAAAGAGGTAAACTGTTAATATGCCACTCAAATAATCTCTCTGTATACCAAAGGCTTAAAGATAATTTAAATATTTTCCGTGCAGGAATAATCTATATCAGTGTAAGAAAGGTTATCATGGAGCTAACCAAGACCGGATATGGGTAATTTTTGCAAAGGCGTTGTGTTGCACAAAGCAATCCTTCCGTCGATTGGTTCCTATCGTTTTGTGCAAAACTGCACGTGTGTCAAATGAGCTACCGTGCAGGGGGACGAAGAAAGCAACAGGAGTATTGAAGAAAAACCAGGAACCTATAAAAGATACCAATAATACATACCACCCAGGTATTTTCCGAATATCGTTAACGCAGTTTTTTTATACCAAGGTCCATATCTTTTCAACAAACTCCCTTTAAATATTCAATCAAGTAGTTCATTGCTTCTATTTTAATAAAATATGTTGCGGATCTTTATCTCACACTCTTTAGAAGTCCAAACATGTACAATTTTGATAACTTTTAGCTGCCTTATTGTTTCTGTTAATTGGGAGGGGGCTCGTTTAATCTCCCATACCTTTTTTTCTTTTCTTTATCTTTCTTAATTTTTAGTTTTTGTTTTTCCCCCAAATATAGTATTCATTTGTTTTCAGCTACATTTGTTTCAATGATAATGAATAAATGGGTTGTAGGCCCTGGTTACTGTTGTTGTTATTTCAAATAATTGTGTAATGTATTCGTTTAGATTATCCATTTATATTTTTAATTATTACACAACTATTACGTAGTTCTGTGTTAAATTTGGGTTATTTTGTATTAAATGTGATGTTATTTTATGTACCTGTATAATGTAGGGCTTCCTTGGAAAGCAGGCCATTACATTTACTTGTTGGCTTGAATGGAACCACCCTACTGAAATAAAACTTAATAAATAATAAATAAATATATAATCTTGCCCATGACCAAGACAAAATGCATCAAAATGAATTGAATAAAAGATAGCGAATGGTTTGGTTTGGATTGATTCTTTATTTTGCCTGAATACTAAGAAGACATCTGTATGCCTGTAAGCAACCAGGGAACTAACAACCAGGGTACCAACAGTCGTAAGTCCTCTCCGAGGACTTTATGATTAATGTGTTGCCAACGGGGACTGGCGAATTCACTATGTGTCGCTTCCTCAATCATGAATAAATAGTAAACAAACCTCCTGGCTTCGACCCTATTTTCTATAGCATCGCTATAACATTTTGGATGGGGGATATGGAAAATTGTATCCAAGATGGGTGCCATTGTGCCATTCAAAATGTCTGCCAACACCTTTACTGTCCATAAATCATTAGGTACCCCTCCTATAGATGTAATTGTCTTTACCTTTGTTGTAGGGTTAAAATATATTCAAACTAGATCTAGTAGATATTTTTTCTGCATGGTAAGCAGGAAACATGGAAGCGTTTAACCAAGTTAGTGTAAAAGAAAATGGCCGCCAAATTTAAACGATTGGAAGTGATTAACCTTTTATTTTACACTGGTGATGTATTTGTTAGGTTTAAGCATATTTCAGCGGTAAGGTATATACTTGTAGGTGATATTAAGACATTTGGTAACAATACAGAATTCTTGCCATTAAATGTCCTGTAACATACAGTATAAACGCACTTCAGCCATAATGACCTGGATTGAAGTTTGATGTTATGTAAACATATTTCAGGTTTTGCATATACACACAACAGAGTATAATGAACTGAAATGAACTCAAACCGATAATTGTAAAGTAACCTTTTCATTTCCTAGTATCTCTTGGCTATCTCAAGAAAAAAATATTTAAATCATTTTACCATGCACTTTCCATGAATAAGAAAGAGTCACACAAATTTCCTGTACATTTCTATTGATCTATTTCAGGTAACAGGACAGAATATATATCACACAATCTCCATACCATCACCAACGTTCTGTGGAAATTCCGTGCTAGATGGTTTTGAATACATCTTATTGAATAAAAATAATATTCAGTTTTGCGTAGCACAGACAAAATGTTATGTGCCTACATGCTTAATGTTTGTTATGTCTCTTCAGTAAGATTTTAAAGTACCGTCAGGTAGCAAATTGAAAACTGGGCAGCAATGGTATTTAGTAGGATCAATATTATCAATAACATAAAACTTGCATAATTCTAACTTTTCCTCTTTAGTATAGATATCCCCAGTTTGAATCTGCCCTAGAGGTAATGATGCAACGTTGGCTATCCTATCCATAACGGCTTATAATATCATTAAACAAGAAATGTGTTTACCAGCAGATATTCACATGAGGAAAGGGGATCTTCGCATGCTCCTCAAGAATGTTTTGAAATATTCAGGCCAATATCCTGTAATCTGATGCACACTGGAGACCAGTGCTACTTATGATGCACCAAGGAAGAAGCGACATAGACAGTTTTGCATTTTCCCAACGCTCTATCCCAGAATGGAACAGCCTTCCAGCAAATGAAGGGCACGCTGACAGTCTAGCGAGCTTCCAGGGACTACTCCTATATCTAATGCCCGTATCCCCTTAAAATAATTTGTCTTCTT